>CM035410.1:165688980-165841480 GCA_020310875.1 Ceratopteris richardii
CATACACACATAGACACATACACACACATAGACACACACTTACACACATAAACACATACACACATAATGATGCATACACACACATACACATGCATACACACACATATGCATACATACATGCATACACATACACACATAGACACACACACACATAGATACATACATACACATAAACACATACACACTCATAGACACACATACATACACATAGACACACACACACATATACACAGACACATAAACACACATAGACACATACACACATAATGATGCATACACACACATACACATGCATACACACATACAAACACATGTACACACACACATACACACATACACACATATATGCATACACACATATAGAGAGACATACTCACACATACACATACATGCATATGTATACATACATAATGCATATGCATATGCATACATACATACATACATACATACATACATGCATACATGCATACATACACATACATAATGCATACACACACATATGCATACATAATGCATACACACACATACACACATATGCATACATACATGCATACACATACACACATAGACACATACACACACATAGACACATACACACTCATAGATGCACACACATACACAAGACACACACATACACACACACACATACACACATACACACATAATGATGCATACACACACATACATATGCATACACACATACACACACACATACACGCACATACATACACACACACATGCATACATACACATACTTAATGCATACACACATACATATGTACACATATATATATATTGATTTCTAATCATTTTGTTTTATATGTTAGGTATTATAGATCCTAGTAGAGAGAGAAAGGAGATACTCACTCTCATAAAAAGTCTTATGAGAGCAAGAGTTCCGTCTGATACTCTAGGGGCCATAATGCGTGATTACTCAGAGATGTCTGATGAGGAGATGGACTATACGATCCAGATGCTTACCCAGCGATCAGACGAGGGCTCTTCTGCGGCTCCACATGCAGGAAGAGAGCTATCTGCTCATAGGTATGTTTTTTTTTTCATAAACTTTTTTAATGATATTATAACACATATTTTTATTTATTTTTATCTATCTATTTTCAGGACACTATACCACCTCCAGCACGTGATAACAGAGTAGAGCTGCCTATGAGGACATGCATAGGCACCTTAGGACTAGAGTGCGATATAGAGCCAGAGGGGAACATTGTGTACATAGGGAATGGATTGGAGTTCAAGAGAAGGATGCGGGCACTATGCGACTCTTACCTGCGCTTTATCCACTTACCGTGGAAGTAAGTAAAAATTTTACATATAAATTGAAATAAATATCTTATGTTTTATTTACATTATGTTTTTTTTTTGTAGTGAGCATGATGAGAGGGATAAAAAATACATACTTAGTTCACTTGAGACAGAGTTTGGGAGAGGATGGTCGCTTAAGTGGTGTTTAAAAGAGATGCGGACACTTATGGCTCATCGTCGCGATAATGCATGGTATGCACTGCTTTTATGTATATATATGTGGATATGAGTATGTGTGTTTATGCATGTATGTATGTATATGAGAGAGAGAGAGAGAAAATAGTGAGACTAGAGGTATAAATACACGCATACACACATACACATCATACATGCACATTTACACACATATACATATACATGCACATTTATACATACACACACATACATGCAAATTTTTACACACACATAGACATGCATGCAGTTACACATAGATAATGAATACACATAGACATATACACATACTCACATACACGTACACATAATCACATACACATACACATGCATAATCATATGTACACACACATAGACTCATATAATCATATTTACATGCATGTACACATATACACATGCATATATACACACACAACACATGCATATGCACATATAGATACACATACATACACAACACATGCATACACATAAATAAATAAATAAATCCTATTTCAAAAATCCTAAATTGAAAACACTAATTTCGATATTAGGGTTTTAAAACCCCTAATTTAAAAACTCTAATTCAACCTTTTAGCCATATGTTTAAAGTATATGTACACATTGCATCTATTCCTCTGACATCCTACTAGAGAGATGTCTCTCCTCCCAACCTTATGCCTCTATATATAGCTACTCGAATCAATGAGGATCATAATATATATAAAGATATATACACATCATGTAGATAGGATACATAAATATAAAATGGAGTACATATATTATGCATCACACATACATGCCTAAATGCACACATAAATATATATATACATACTAACATATTTACATATACACATTTACACATAGACATATATACATATATACATGTACACATCACATATACATGCCTACATGCACACATAAACATATATATACATGCATACATATTTACATGTACATATTTACATGTACATATTTACACATAGACACATATACATATATACATGTACACAATTATAAACAGTTGCATATATTACATGAATACATGAATATTTTACATAAATGCATATGCATATATACACATATGCATATTTAACACATGTATACATATATCACACACATGCAAACACATACATATACATGAAATACATATATATGCATACTAACATATGTATACATATAATACACATGAATACACACACATATGCATACATACATGATAAATATTTGCTCCTTGAAGATAAAGCTATATATAAAATAATTAGGCATACCCCCGAGCTTCATGTTCTAACTTAGAAGAACATGATTTCATCTCTCTAGTAGGATTCATCATTATTCATGTTAATAAAAAAATCTATTATCTGATATCCATTTAGAAGCTTCAAGTTATTGATCGATAACTAGAGTAGAATTTACTATCTAATATGCTCATATGTTTTCATTATTGCCATCATTTTGGTAAGAGATCAATATAGTCTCATCTTCATTATCCTTATTGATTTCATTTATTTCTTCTATTGTTAAATCTATGTTCTCATGAATCACATCATCTATTGATGGATTAATATCTATTTCTGGTAATTCCTCTTCCTCGTCAGTAGAATCAGCATGTAAAGAATTATCCTCTTCATCAAAAAGATTAGTATCATTATCACGTATAATGATTCTAATTTCTATTTCAGATGTTGATGTATCTGTATCTAATGTTGAATCATCAAGAGGACTTTCTTCGATCTCTCTAACAATAAACTGTTCAAACAATGTCCTACCTCTAGGTTGCACATGAATGACTTGCCACCAAGGATGAGCATCTGGGTTTTTATAAAAAAAATGCTTGTTCAATATGCCTAGGAAGAATATATGGTTCTTTAGTAGATCGCATTACCTTGGAAGAATCAATTTCCCAAAACCCAGATAATTCCTTTCTTAATGTGGAATTATTACCTTTATACTCCGCTCGAAACCAGTCAACCTTCAATATGACCTATCAAAATATATAACAACAAAAACCCATTATTAGGTGCTTAAAAAAATAACTAACTCTATAAAAAAATATAAACTTTTTTCTACCTGTTTGAATGTACGAAATGAAATTTCGTAGATACCAACAATAGTTCCTACGTAACCAAGTTCGCTATCTATAAGGTTCGTGTCTTTTGAGCTAGCACGTGATAGTTGCTTGAAAGAAGCAACAATACTAGAATCCTCTGTTTTACGTAAAGAATCAATGGCTTTGATTCTAATATGTTGTCCAAAAGCCCACATATTAGTGAACATTTGAGCCTGCAAAAGAAATTCAATTAGTAAATAGAAACTAACATACATTTATGAAAAAAATAAAATATTATTTTAATAAAATTACCTTTCGTTCACAACATATCATTAATTCTCTTTGCTCATCTAAAATTTCTTCATTATTGCGTTGGCACGTTGCAAACGACTATATAGCCAATCCGTGAAAGAAGATACATCTGTAATCTCATTATTATCGAGATTACGTCTAAATCTTTTGTTTTTTCGCCTTTTACTTTGGAGATTTTGAAGTACCTCGCACTCGCTAAGGAATGCTTGCATGCATTCGCTATTATATGCTACAAAAGTAGAAACATCATTTTTTTTCTTGAAATGTAAATAAGAATGGAACCCCCTTACTTGATAATACCTCATCTGCTATTTTTGAAGAAGACTCGTTGGTCCATGCACGTGGAGCTTCTTCATGAACTCTTTGAAGGTACTCACTAACGTAATACATGCACTCTTCAAGCATCCAACCCTTTGCCATGGATCCTTTTGGTTTCGCTCTTTGTCGCACATAACCTTTTAATACTCCCATAAATCGCTCGACCCAAAACATCCATCGAGTGTTGACAACACCTGCAATCTCTATTTCATCTACAAGATGGACTAATAAATGAACCTGAATATCAAAAAATGAAGTAGAAAGTACTTTCTCCATCAAACATAGTAGCTCTTTGCATTCACGTTTTTTTTGTGGGATTGAGTTTTTGTCAATCTCTTTGGATGTAATCCACCTATACATATCATAAAAACAATTATAAAGAAGTTAATTAAAAATAAAAGATATCCAATATTCATACATATTAAATATAAAAGTATCATAATTACCTTATAAGTGATCCAAGACAATAGATCACATCTCGTACTCCTTTCGTTGTACATCCATCGATAACCAAAGGTAAAATATGTTTCAAAAAGTTATGCCAGTCATGGGTCTTTAACCCAGATAAGCTCTTATCATCCATAGTAAACATGTTTTGAAAAGATGCTCCATATCCTGTAGGAGTCTTAATAAATTGAATTCTATTGTTGATAGTTTGTATCTCTTTTGTTGCAAGTACCCAAGGAGCAGGTGCATAAGTCGTTTCTTGTCGATGTCTATCAAAAACTGACCATAACTTTGGTTTGGATTTTTTATCTTTCAAATCATTCCTTGATGTTGTGGTATCTTTTAGTCCAAGAACATGCTGCCATAGTGAATAACCAATATTTTTTAATATATGCATAGGATCAAGAAGATGACATACTTTTAACTCTTTCCAATACTCCAAAGAATACCATATTAATATGTTCTCTGCGAGTGCCAATTTTCCTTTACCTCTGTTCACATACTCATTATCTGAATCATCACTGAAGATTTTTGCTTCTGGATCTATCAGAGGTCCATCTGTCCATTTTTTATACCAATCCATAGGCGTCATAGGTTTTGGACACTGACCTGTTTCAAGCTTTCCATTAAAATGTATCGCTTCTCTTTTAGATCTTAATGGATGATCATCAGGCAAGAATCGTCGATGTCGAAGATAAATATTTTTATTGAGATTCTTACTATAGATTGATCTCAACCAATCACCACAATGGACAAGCTTTATAACCCTTAGTAGATATTCCTGCATCATGGAAAATGATAAAAATATGATTATATTAAATCATATTTATTTACATGCATATTGAGTAAAAAAATTACATCAATACCTGAACAAACACCATATCCTGGAAAATCGTGAATAGTCCAAGCCACAATACCACGAACCGTAATATGTCTTTCATTGATGCTTTTCGATACATCAATGACATTAATACCTCTCCATAACTCTTGAAGATTGTCAAGAGAGGAGCAAGATATATATTCATATCTTTAACTTGTCTTTTGCCTGGGGTTAAAAGTGAAAGCATTAAACTTTCCTTTTTAATGCTAAGATATGGCGAAAGATTATAGTTTATTACTACCATTGGCCATGTTGACCATTTACTGGATTTCATGGAGAATGGATTAACCCCATCTAATGCAACTCCTAACTTTCGATTCTATGTATTTTGTGCAAATTCAGGCCATGTAGAATCAATATGTTGAAAAGCAACACTATCATGAGGAATTCTAATTATTCCATCAGTACTTTTGTGATCATGTCCCCAAGTCAAAAGCTTTGATAATTCGAGGCTTTGAAACATATGTCTAATCTGTGGAGCCAATGGAAAATGTCTCAATACCTTTTTTGGGATTTTACCTTCTTCGCCCTTATATCGAGGAGATTGACATTTGGGACATGTCAAAGAGTCTGCATATTCACCTCTATATAAAATACAATCGTTAGGACATGCATGTATACATTGATAATCTATACCAAGATTGTTGATTATCTTCTTCATTTCATCATGTGAGGTAGGAAGAATATTCTGACTTGGTAAAAACTTTTCAAATAATAACCTGTAAGTTTATCAAAAAAAGATATATTGAAAAAAGTAAATAAATAAATATACATATATATATATATGCATATAATTTTATATATGTGTATGCTTATGTGCATCTTTCAAAATATTCACGCAAAATTTGATTATTTTGGATGGCAGGATATGATTGTTTGTTTTGGAGGATATGAAGTATGTACCTTCATTAAATGATTTGTCTATTCTATCATATATTCAGTTTGAAAGTGTGAGAAGTGGGTTTATAATTGCTATTCAAAGAGTTTGGCACTGTTTATAGGCCATACGATGGTGACCTGGATGAATCGCATGCACAGAGGTTACTCAAGATAGAGCAACCTGATTATAAGGGACTAGTACTAGCAGGATTCTTGGGGTATGCAGTAAACCTCTTGCATGTCAGTGATGAGCATATGAACTTAAGGATAAAAAGTGAAAATCATGGTGGCTTGAGAGGATCACTTTTATGCAGCTTGTTCAAAGAACTCCAGGTTTATGACACTGAAGTCTTTTGAACAAGCTGTATAAAAGTGATCCTCTCAAGCCACCATGATTTCCACTTTGTATCCTAAAGTTAAGATGCTCATCATTGACATGCAAGAGGTTTATTGCATACCCTAGGAAACCTGCTGGCACTAGTCCATTATAATCAGATTGCTCTATCTTGAGTAACCTCTGTGCATGCGATTCATCCAGGTCATGTACAATTGTATGGCCTATAAACAGTGCCAAAATCTTTGAATAGCAATTAAATTAAGTAACTTATTAAATATGGATAAAGAAATTTTTATTCTCTCTAGCTAAAAGGTGCTCTTGGAGGTCTACGCCATCCATAATTCACTAATAGTTCATCACCAGAATGTAATGTAGTAATAGCATTGACAACTATGTAATGTAGTAATAGCATTATTAAACCTACTATATTTCCATGTGTAAGGTCTTCCATCAATATATAATCTTTCATTTTCTGCATGTAAAATCCTTCTACTAGTAAGGGATGTTGCATTCAAGCATATTCCATAAGTACTCATGCTTTGAACATAACGTGAAAGTTTATGCCAATCTCCCCATCCATATATAGGACCACAAAATGACATAAGAGTGACTTCAGAGTTCGGAGGCACATACAAATCCTCTACAATAAAGAGACCACGACTAGCATTAGTAATAGTGGATAGAGCAATCATATAACGATTACCCCAAAAGTTGAAAACCTCTCCATCTAAAGGAAGTGGTCCTCTATTCCATCCTCCATATCTTCTTCTATCATATGTTTGTACTAAAGAACGATCACAAGTTGGCAATGGATAATCTCCAGCCGTTTCATTCTCTAAACCATGAGGTAGAGGATTTCTAGAAACCTCTGCTTGTAATTGATGAACAGCAAGTCCATGACGTGTACGAGGTATATTAACATTATGAGAAAAATTATCATCATCATCATCATCGAGCAAGTATTCCTGTATATCAACAATAATTTGATTTTATATATGGTTTTTAAATAAAATAATGACATTAATATATATAAAAAATACATACCCAAGCATTATCACGTTGACTAGGTGATGGTGCACGCTCAAAAGTACCATACTCTGCCTCATGTTCAATACATTCCAATCGTGGTCTTCGATACGTGCCATAATAAGAGTTACACCAACATATAATATGCTCTTCATAGTAAAATTCATCATAATTCCTATCGGAGGACACATGTGAAGTCGTTGCATGGGTAGGAGGTGGTGGAGTACCCTCTGATTGATCAGAATCTGCACATAATAAGAAACAAAAAAAAATATAAGTTATGTATCCATCAAATATATTTAAAATTAAATGTTTGATATACTTACATTATCAAGTCGTTGCACGATGAGGAGATGGTGGTGGAGTTCCATCTGATTGATCAGAATCTACAAATAATGGTATTTGATATTAATAATTTGATTATCTACATATACAAAAAATTCACATATATATATTTACACATACACACATATACACATTTATACATACACATATATTCACATATACACTACACATTATTATGGGATAAATGCATGTATTTTGTATGAATGAGTGTATATGGATGCATGTGTGTGTACGTATATATGTGGATATCTATATGTGTGTTTATGTTATATGTATGTATATGTGTATATGTATACATATATATATGTGTATATGTTTGCATGTATATGTGTATGTGGATATGTGTATGTGTATGTGTGTGTATATATGTGTATGTATTTTGATTTTTTTTTCTGTTTGAGATTAAATTAACAGGAGATATTGTATGGTCGAAAAAAATAAGAGGCGAGCTAACATACCACCTGAGTCGTGGAAGTTTTTTCGTAGACAACTACGTCTTCAGGAGTCGTTTCCTCAGCAGAAGGTACACAAATTAATAGTTTATATTTATATTTTTTATATATTTTAGTAAATTTTTACATTTAATTTATGTATTTTTTTTCTTGAATAAACAGGCTGTTGCAAAGAAGAGAGTGGAGTCGGGCCACACATCGCACCTAGGCCAAATGGGCCATAATGGTTTTGTTGCTACATTTGTAAGTATATGTGTTATTGTGAGTATATTTTTTATTTTAGTTAAAATGCAAGTAACTAATGTTTTTTATTTGTTTAATTGCAGAGGAAGATTATGGCCGATATCCTACGAAAGATGAGATCGAGTATGCTACACATTTTGGATATCGGCATTTGAGCAAGTATATGCAAGATCATCCTGATGCCTTTGTGAGTATTTTTAAATTTTATATAATTATTTTATTTTTATGAATGGTTTAATTGTTTTATTTATTTATGTTTGTTATATGTAATACATGAGTATTCTGGAGAGACAAATATGGATGAGGTGGAGAGACAGACACAGGAGGGACGATCTCGATCGTCACAGGGTGATCATGACAATAAGGATGAGGAAGATCAGGATGATCATGATATTGTTGATGATGATGATGGTCATGATGATGATGATTAGGATTTTAGCTGATTATGACATTGGATTATATGTATTTACATTGATATATATATATATATATATGTATATATATATATATATATATATTATCTATATATGTTTCATTTCAGTTATGTTTTGAATTGTGTGTATGGTATTAAGTAATGAAGAGTTTTGTTCTATTGATTGTTATTATTGTTTATATTAAGCATGTGCTTTAATACTTTAATTGTATAATTCATTCATATGTGTGTACTTAAGTGTATATGTATGTATGTGCATGTGTGTGTATATGTATGTATGTGCATGTGCATGTGTAAGTGTATATGTGTGTATGAGTATGTGCATGTGCATGTGTATGTGTGTGTATATGTATGTGCATGTATATGTGTAACTCTATGTGTATATGTGTGTATGTGCATGTGTGTGTGCATGTGTATATGTGTTTTAATACTTTAATTATATAATTCATTCATATGTGTGTACCTAAGTGTATATGTATGTGTGTATATGTATGTATGTGCATGTGTATGTGTGTATATATATGTATGTGCATGTGCATGTATAAGTGTATATGTGTGTATGAGTATGTGCATGTGCATGTGTATGTGTGTGTATATGTATATGCATGTATATGTATAACTCTATGTGTATATGTGTGTATGTGCATGTATATGTGTATAT
Source organism: Ceratopteris richardii (assembly GCA_020310875.1). Taxonomy (NCBI): domain Eukaryota; kingdom Viridiplantae; phylum Streptophyta; class Polypodiopsida; order Polypodiales; family Pteridaceae; genus Ceratopteris; species Ceratopteris richardii. The sequence continues at coordinate 165,698,834 of CM035410.1, forward strand.
GTAGGTATGTGCATGTGTGTGTGCATGTGTATATGTGGATGCATGTGTATGTAGATGCATTTCCATTTGCATCCATGTGCATGCATTTGAATGTGCATGCATGTGGATGTGCATATACATGTATTTGCGTATATGTTAATGTGTGTATGTGTGTGTGTGTATATATATATATATATATATATATATATATATATATATATATATATATATATATATATATATATATATGTATATATATATATATATATGCAATAATGCATGCATGTAAATCTTTTTATGTGGTTGTAGAAATGTTTGGGCATATGCATGTGTATATGTGTGTATGTCTAAGTGTATGTGCACATGTATCTGTGTGTATATATGTGTGTGTATGTGCATGTGTATATGTGTATATGTGTGAAAGTGCATCTTCATCATGTATAAGTGTATAAGTGCATATCAATAAGTGTGAGTATGCTATCTAATGAAAATAACACAATACAAATGATATACAAAGAATAGAAATTGTACTTACAATAGTTATCCATACTTTTTGCTTGGTTAGCTTCTTGAATAACCTGCAATAAAGAGAGAGAGAGAGAGAGAGAAAGAGAGAGAGAGAGAGAGAGAATTCAAAGAGAGAAAGATGTAGAAAGAGAGAAACAGAGACAGAGGGAGACAATAAAAGAGAGTTTAGGCAAAACAACAATTCTGCATATACTTGCTTCAACATGTAAGCGTAGCGCAATTGCAAACGTTGGAGAGCTCTTCGATCGGATGCGTGAAAATGCCGATCGAAGAGCCTCCAACGTTTTAATTTTTGTCTATCAACAGACCGTCGTGTAAACGATGCTACCCGTCGTCACATAAGCGACATGTTTTAGCGTCGCTTATGCGACCGCAAATTGACATCGCTTATGCGACATAAAAGAGCATCGCTTATGCGATGTAAAAGAGCGTCGCTTATGCGACGCTTTTAAATGCGTCATGTTAGCGACGCTGTATGGGAGCGTCGCACCCCGTCGTGCCACAAGTCGCAAAAAACATCGTTCACTTCGTCGTTTAATCGACGGTCCGTGCGCGACGCTAATTACGACGCATGTTGCAATTTTATAGCGATGAAATTTTGTCGCCTTAACCGTCGCTATACGCCCATATTCCTTGTAGTGATGGTATGACAAAATCCATAAGCACTTGATTGCTCATGGCTTGACATGTAGTTGAATTGAAAGCACGTTTGATGTACACAAAGATGGGGCTGATCTTACATTGCTTGTTCTTTATGTTGATGGCATACTCTTGAGTGTGCATGCGATGCAAAACTTGACATCCTTATGGCCGATTTCAAGCATACTTTTGATAACAATTATCTTGGTCTTTTGAGCTACTCTCTCGGCATCCAATTTGTATCCGTTGAGGGGGGGGATTATTATGCATCATGCAAAGTATGTTGGAAAACTACTTCAATGTTTTGACTTTGAGGATTGCAAGCCAGTTTCCACACTAGTGGAGATAGGACTTAGGTTCTCAATTGAAGACTCCATTGATGCATTTGACACTTTTCTTTATCACCAATTTGTGGGATGTCTTATATATGCATGCAACACAAGGCCAGATATACAATATGCGGTTTTACAATTGAGTTGATTCATGCATATCCCTCACAATAAGGATTGGCAAGCGGTGAAACATGTGTTTAGATATGTGAGAGGTACTTTGAGCTTAGGCCTCTTTTCTAGAAGCGTACTGACTTTGGTAAGTTGGATGGTTCAAATTGTTGCCACAAAGGTTGGTGGCTCATTGATTAAGGTTTCAATCTCTTTGGAATATTTCTTAGCCGCATAAAATATGGATAATACTGACTCAACCATTATGTTCAATCCACTTTGAATATGTATTGTCCTTTACGAGTGACTCTACCACCAATAACAAGTTGTGGATCATATTCCTCTTCCAAAATGGGTTTCATATGAATGGGAACAACTTCTTTAGGATTTTTCACTTCAGGTGGTGGTGTCGGTTGTTCTAGTGTCAAGCTCATGGTTAATTCATACACTTGTACTCTAGTCGTAAGCTCTACTGCTTGAGCCCATAGTTGTTATGATTTTGCATGTAACTCTATAGGAGGTTCATTGATTGTAATTGTTTCTATTGGTTGTGGTTCCACTCGTAATGTTTTCAACTCTTCAATTAGAACATCATGGACTTCTAAAAGCATCTTTTCTAACATGCTTTGCATGCAATCAGAGGGGACAACATGAAAGTGTGATTAACGAAGGGGCACCTTGGAGTGCAGATACAACATGGCCTCGAGATTCTCTACATTCTAGTTCTAGAGTCAAGTGTTCTCTTCCTTGGCAGCTACCAGGTGCCTCTTAAGCTGGCTCATGTTGTGGTTAATCTTGGCATTGTGTTCCATTAGGTAGAACAAACATACAATTTTTCATAGTTTTTAAATCTCTTTAGAGCCTCAGAATGAGCAATAGAACCTAATTTTTAACTATGCCACATACTAGATGTGAAACTAGACAATGTAGGTTCATTTGAGAGGTTAGATAGTGTGACCTTGTATGAATCGTGAAAAAAAGTTTGCAATCTTCTTGTTCGCAATTGATAGACTACACTATTCCACTCTACTGCTTCTTCCCGCATGCATGTGTTTGTACTTCCTTGCTTGTCACATGGACATTTACATGCATCAGTTGCTCATGATCTTTTAAATCACCCCCACATCTTTGCGGTTCACAATTTGAGGTTAGATCTTCATCAGCATTGGTACTCACCATTATTCTATGAGGAAACAGGTAGTGATTAATTCTTCTTTATTCTTGATAGCTTCCTGATATTTCATCACATGATCTCTTAGGTAATTCATTTTCTCAAGTAGGTCATCTCTTCATCCATGGTAGGTCTTTGTATGTCTTCAAAGGTCACCATGTTATGTAAGTCATTTTTGATCTCATGAAAGCTCCTAATTTGTAGATTTGAACATTTTTTTGAGTCAAACTCTCCTTGAAGGAGATGTGGTTTTCAACAATTGTGCCTTTGGTCTACCACTCACCATGTGCCAAGTGAAAGTACATAAGTTGATCAAGTTCCTATGTGTCTCAATTCCCCTCTAATTTCACACCTATGATATATAACCCCATTTCATTTCCATTTAGCCCTAATGCAAAAACAAACATATAGGTGGAAAAATTTACTTAATGAGGCACTCAAGGAATACGTGGAGCCTCGATGAAGCGCATGGCTTTCTCTTTTGTATTTAGCTCATTCGAAAGCCCTCGCTTGAGCTCTCTATCCATTAATTCAATTACCTACATCTCTACAAAGCTTGATCCAACACTCCATACCTATAGACTTAAGGTTGAGCACAATTTCACAAAATAAATTGCAAAAAAAAATGATTTAAAAATACAAGTTCCCAACGATGTGAATTTTTAGAGAGCATGATGCCTATGGATTGGAAAATTACAATCTTTCTAGATATGACTTCCCAAGAGGTAACAATCATGATTTCTGTTAAGTTAAGTTAGCACAAATTCACAAAATAAAGTGCAACTAACTTGAATTAATAAAACACAATTTCTCAAAGATGTGATTTCTCAGAGAGCAAATATGATGTCTATGGATTGAAAATTTACAATTTCTCTAAGTATGACTTCCCAAGAGGCAACAATCAGATTTTTTGTATTTCAAGGTTCCCCAAATACGAGAAATCATGATTTATGTAGACATAGCAATAATCATGACTTTATAAGCAATTTGAGGTAATCACAATTTCCCAACTCATCGAAATTGAAATTTCTTGAAGCATAATTTCCTTGACAAAAGAAATAACGATTCGTTGCACACAAGGGAAATAACACTTTTTCTATTTTTTTGTTAAATAACATATTTTGCAAATTTTAGTGATTGCTTTTTTTTCAAAAAAATTAATTCAAATGCTCAGTTTCTCCCCTCGAAAAGAGATCTCTACGAAATCTTTACCTTGGGTTCACATAGAGAGGTGACCTATTTTTGAAGCTCCAATGGGGATTTGCCATTAGACATCATCGTTTCACATAGAGCAACAAATGCACTAGTTTTTTATGCTACTTTATGGAACATTTGAAGGATCCCCCTCACCCTTGGAACAATGGAGTTCACACTTTAAATAGAAGTGGTGGCTCCCATAAACAACAAACTTTTTGATTTAACTATATTTGTAATCATTTTAGTATTACTTTTTTGGCTGTCTATTTTTTCAGGCATCTTCCGTCACTTTTTCTGAAACAAACTTGCATCTTCCGTCACTTTTTCTGAAACAAACTTTTAGTAATGTTTCATGTTTGACCCATAGCTTTGAAAAGATTAGTCATGACACTACACTTTTCAATGATGCTCCAGGTAAATTTCACCACTGCAATGGGAAACCGCCCTATCGTGTATTCTACAGTTCTACTCCATCCACTACGTTTCTTTGAATTCGCTTTCTGTCGTGCTTGCGGCTAGGTTTTGCAACTTCTTTTTGCTATTTTGAAAAAAGAACTTTGATGTCCGGACAAATGTGAAGTTATTCTTAGGTTTTAACGTAGTGAGTCGCTCGCTCTTGTTGTACATACGACAACGAAACAGTGGAACGGGAGGCGAGGAAGAGAAAGCCCGCTCAAACGGTTCATCAGTTCGCGTCAGGTTTTGCCCGTGCATGACGACTGCGCAAATGGTGATATTTTCTCTCGTATTTTGCGCATAGGTGGTTTTTCTATCGATTTATACTCACCGGATCTGTGTCATACGCCAATGGCGTTGCAGGCAGACCCTCCAACTAGCAGGTATGCTGCTTTCTGATTCGAGGTTTACAATTTCTGTATTTTTTTCTTTCCTTCAGTGCCTGATATTTGCAAATAAATTCTGGAACATCTTGTAGGAATGTTCGTTATGAACGTTTCCTGAAGGCTGAAACGACTGCTCAATTTTAGATTCTCGGATCATCATATAGCAATATTTCGTTATGAATGGTCATTATCTTCGATTTTCGCATGGAAGTTCTTGGTGTAATGGTTATGTCTTCATTTTGTTGTCGATCACATTGTGCGCAGTAGAAGGGATGATTTTATTCAGTAAAGAACGGTATTTCCAACGTTTGCCTTGGTCGGAGTCCTATTTGCCCGTTCGATGACTTCGGAAATTAGATGGATGTAAAACTTAAGAATTCCGATGTCCCTACCTTACATTGTGGTCCATTCAACTGTGTACTGCTTGTTTCCCGATGTTAACTAGGTGACATTTATAGGTCAAACTACTTTACTCCAACGGCACTCGAACACGTCATCTTTTGCATCTCATTGTGAGGCTGATATGACTTAGAATTGAGCGTTTGGCGTAGTTAAATGTCTAGTTGAATGCTGAGATTTGCGTTCTCCGGCCACTGGAAATCATTATCTCCATTCACTTGTTCTTATCTTCCTGTTTTGCTCTTTCTTTTCATTTGAATTCATAAAATATCATATGTGTGTTTGTCAAGTGACTTGTATTCGTTTCTTTCTCCTGATACACTGTAACGATCCTATTTAATGGTGTTCTATGGAAATTATTTATTAAGATTCGATCATTCTAGTACAGGGCATATAATGGAAATGACCTTCCATATGAAGAATTTTGTGCATGTTTTGAATTCGTGACCTTTTTTTGTGTATTTGTATATCAGACTCCCAGGCAGCTTTGGATTTTATGTGGTCCTCATGTGAATGTGACGTAATAATTTAGTTTCTTCCTTTCCTTGCTAAGATCTATGGGAATAAATTCATTTGTTGTTATAACTTATAACCAGATTTTTGTTCTTGTTCTGGACTTTCTTTTTCTTATAATTCACTGAAGGTGATCCCTTTGTTGTCTTGAGCTCTAAAGTTTTTCTCAAACAAGTGAGCTGAGCATGTTTAATGTAACATAATGATAAGTGAAGTTGCTTGAACAGTGTGAAACTACATATTGTTATCCCCTCAGTGGCTTTTGTGATTTTATCATTTTGATGAACGTCAAAGTAATGTCTCGATGGAAGTTTGGGAAACAAAAATGGCTACATGATAGCTCGACCTTAGCTATCATGTAGAATCTCCACACACATCATATGCACATTAATATGTACACCGATAGAGAAATACTAATGCATATATACACATGTACTTACACATATACACATGGATGCATACATACATGTGGACAAAAAATATACATGCGTAATATATTTGTACATATGTATATATGCAAGTACTTCCATATGTACATGCATTCACATGTATTCACATTTGTGTGTCCAAGGACATACACATGCATACAGTTATACACATCACCATATTTGTCTACATGCACACACATACACACACACACACACATATATATATATATATATATATATATATATATATATATATATGTATATATACATGTGTATATCTATATGTATATGTGTGTGTGTGTAAGCGTGTGCATGTAGATATATGTGTGCATTCATTTACACACGAATATGGTGGTGTGTATATACACATGTATATATATATATATATATATGTATATGTATGTATGTATGTATGTGTGTATATATATATATATATATGTGTGTGTGTGTGTGTAATATGTCCTCAGACACACAGCATGTACATATGGAAGTACTTGCATATATACATATGTACATATATATTACACGTATATTTTTTGTCCATATGTATGTACGCATCCATGTGTATATATGTAAGTACATGTGTATATAAGCATTAGTATTACTCTATCAGTGTATATATTTATGTGCATATGATGTGTGTGTGGAGATTCTACATGATATTCTAGCTATCATGTAGCCATGTATATATGTTCGTATATATATATATGTATAAATTATGTGATATATATGTATGTCTCTCTCCTATATATGTGTATGTTTCTCTCTCTCCCTGCATATTTGTATATATCTATTTGCGTATGCATGTACTTCATATATATGTTTATATGTATTAACATGTATGATGTATGTGTGTGTATGACATATGTATGTATAGTGTCTCTCTCTCTCTCAGAAAGATGTGTGTATGTTTCTGTCTCTCCCTCTACATATGTATATATTTATTTATTTATACATGTATATTATATATGTGTTTAAATGTATTATATATATATGTGTATGTGTAGTGTCTCTCTCTCTCCCCACTATATATGTGTGTGTGTTTCTCTCTCCCTCTATATATGTATATATTTATTTATCTATACATGTATATTGTATATATGTTTATATGTATTATGTGTGTGTCTTAAGTCTCTTGCTTTTGTTTGTTATTTTTTCCAATGTGTATGTGTTTGTGTTCTCTATCCTGAGTTCGTAAGTTTGGATAACTCTGAACTTATGAAGGTATATATACTTGTATGTATGATGTATGTTTATATATACATATACATACATGGATAAAATAAGCGTGTGTTTGTTTGCACATGTCTCTGTGTCTGTTTGCATATTTTTGTTGAGGTTCTTTATTCTTTGTAGTCTGAATAGTTTTAAATGCTCTACTTAAAATGATGCTAATGACCTTGACATGGTTCTGAATGTCAGCCTGATTATGTCTTACAGCGGTTTACATCTTTTTGCAGTAGGATCTGTATTTGCTGAAATCTTAACAGTGATTCTTATATGTTGGATGGTTGTTTTACAGATATTCTGCTTCACCCCCTAGACGATCTAGATACAGATCACGCTCTCGAAGCCCTGCACCACGTGTGCGTTCTCCTTCAAGATCTAGGAGTCGATCAAGGTTTGGATTGCTATTTCTCAGGTTGATTAAGTGTTTGTTTTTGGTATTAAATCTTGCTGCAATGCTGTAAGATTTTGTTTTTGTGCTTCAGGAGTCCACCTGATTCGAGCAATCCAGGAAACAATCTGTTTGTGACGGGTCTGTCTACTCGCACAACAGAGGCTGACCTCGATGACTTTTTCTCTAGGGAGGGCAAGGTACCGGGAATTTTTACTTACCTGCTGCTTTCAATTCCTTCTTAGCATGGAAGGCCACATTATGCCCTCAGATAGTTCTTGTTTTTTCCCCTCAATCTGGATTTTGCTATAATCTAATAAGTGTTCATGTTTGCAGGTTGTGGAATGTCGCCTTGTTGTTGATGCTAGGTCAAGAGCATCACGTGGTTTTGCCTTCATCACCATGGAGTCAGTAACAGTTGCTGAACGATGCATAAAGTATCTCAATGGGGCCACATTGGATGGAAGGGTTATCACTGTTGAGAAGGTGCATATTTTGTCCTTGAATGTTCTTTTAAGTTCTCACATTTGCCTTTGCCCTTTAATCGAGTTTGCCAGGACATTGGTATCATGTCTTTGTTTGTAAATGTTACAGAGATTAGAGTTGCTGAAACTTACATTCAAATATTCAGATTTTCTTTCGGGTTCTTGGTTGGTGCCAAGCCAGTCCAAATCAATATCAGAGCTACAACACTAGATCACTTGGTCAAATTATAACAGTTGTCGATTTGCACCAACTTAACAAATACAAAACTACCTTACAAAGTTCAAACAATGACCACAACTTTAAGCAAGGCATCTGAGTTCGGGTACATTTTGTTCAAGATCTGCCACCCGTTTATGCGAAAATTTCCACGATCTGCATAGCTTGTTCTTGCTATTGTAGCAGAGTAGTTAGTGATATATTACATTTGCTACTCTGGCCCCTCTCGTAGCTATGTCTATAGGTCTCAGCTCAAGTAGCTCATTTTCAGTGTAGGTGTCTTGAAGTTTTATCAATGACCGAGACTGGATGTAAGCATCTATTTCATCCAAGGCTTATAGATAATTATCTATATCATACTTGACTTGGATGGGACAACTTATTTATGTTTTTTGAATACCGTATCACAACTTATGCTTACAACTCTGCTGTTTTGCTCTAGGCTAAAAGGAGTAGACCAAGGACACCAACTCCTGGACGGTATTTAGGGCTTAGAAGGCCAGGTAATGTTTTGCATGGACTTATGGATATGGGCTTTTTCAACATTGGTTCTGATTGTTTGAATCTGAGACAGGTTATGGGGATCGTAGGCGCTATTACGAACCACCACGTGATTATCATCGTTCACGTAAACGTGATTACTCACCCGAGTACTCACCATATAGGAGCCAGAGATATGCACGGGATCGTGGCAGATCACCAGCATATTCACCCTATCGGAGCCCGAGGCATGGTTATTCAAGATCTCGGTCACCATCTCGCTCACCTTACTCAAGGTAGATATCACATCAGTGATCAATAGGTTGCATGTGTAACTCAAATTTCAAAAAGGTTGTTTCATGAACTTGAGGTGATGGGCTCTTCCCTGAAGCAAGGCAGTACATGCTTTCAATTCGTTGTTCTCTAGGGTTTGATCTATGTCTGTCGATTTTGAGCTTATGACTGGTTTGGCCATATTCTTGTTCGCAAAGCAATTGTTGAATGCATCAATTATGCTGTGGTTAGATTTTACACAGATACTTGTAGACAGGCACGTGTATTTCTGAGCATTGCTGATACTAATGAGTTAATGTTGTGATCTTTTATTTAGAATATTGTTGTTTGCAATTAAATGCATACTATGTAGAAAGTTTTGTAAAGTTTAATGTTTGCAGATAATCATACAGGGTCCTGCATCTGTTTGAACAGGGTACATTCATAAGAGTTGGTCAATGTGCTACTGCCCTGATAACTAACTAACAACTCTGTTTTGTTCTGTTGTGGATCCTTTTAAGATTATTCATCATGAAGCTGCGGTTTTTCTTCAGTGGTCTTGCATTAACATTAATTTGGTTAGGAAGTTCCCATTGAAGCAGTAACAATTTCTTCTCTATTTTGTTTTCAGATTGTTTGAACTTCTCTCGTAATGCTCTTCAAGTTGATTCTTTGAGTATAGTAGTCTTGCCCATTCCTTTGCATGTGAAGTAAATGTTTTGCTTTGTTTGTATTAAGAGGCGCTTTCAGCCATAAGTATTTTCAATTTTTGTACATATTTTGTCTAGTCTTTTTGATTAACTTCGAGCAATTGCCAATCACCTAGATCTCTTGTTTCTGGCTCAACAACAGAATTTTCCAATCTTTATTTTTGTGGCTCTAATTTTATAGAGTGAACTCCATGAGCTATATTAGTATTTATGGTGTGCTCATGAATTCTATGGTGCTGTGTACTTGTCAACTTAAAATTGACTTTTGAGTTTTATTTTTGATAAATCATGAGTAACTCATTCAGATTGCCATGGAAAACTTGATATCTAACTGGTGGTTCCTGTTGGTATCTTTTGCAGATATCGCTGATTTTGTGGTTACATAGAAACAATAAATGGTCAACATTTGCTTTTGTAGTGGTGTCAGTATTGTATGCATTGTTATGCTAGCTTTGGAGTAATTTTTTTTCTCCTTTGTCACTACTTGATTCCTATGCAAATTCCTTGTGAAGTTACAAATCTTTTTACATGGTTAAAATGTGAACAATACAGAACCTTTCAATGACGAAGTGCAGTTGCCAAAATATTTGTGTTCTCTTGTCAATCTCTTATGGCATGCTAGGAATTAGCCCGCATGTTCATTGCAAGTATCCACAGGCTCCAGTGATGCATTAAAAACTTGGGGCTGTAGCTCGAAAACTAGATGCGAACACTAAATGGATGGGCTAGAGTTCAACATGCAAGTGGTAGTTATTAACATATATTCTTTTGAGGTACTTTGAAGTCTTATGTACCATTTTGAAAGACATGCCGGATTGGTAAATAAGAACCCTGCCATGTATAAAAGTGAGATAACTGTTGAAGTTATACTGAAATGGGCAGTTTAGTGTTAGATGTCGAACTAATGCTCTTGTGTGATGTAAATCCATTCCTAGAAATACACTTTAAGAACAGAGGGCCTATGAATCTATTTTTCTAGAGGTAATCCCGTAAGTGCACAATAGTTGATTTACGTGTACAACAATGGAACATTAATGATGTAGCACGGCCAATAGCAGGTAGCCCAAACAAACCCACAATAATCATTCAATCAACAGAAAAGTCAAATTTGATGTTGCCCACACCATCGATGCCAAAGGCAACACAATGGCAGTTAAACAAAATCAACACGGGGACCTCTTATTTAGAAAGATCAGTTTTTTAATGCAAAACAAATCAACAATTACAAGGCCATAGACAGTTAGTTCGAACCCAGTTCAAACCCCTTTGTTTGGACCATCTCCGAACACATTATGATAAAAGGTGTGATATTGTCGTTTTTTTATTTACAAGGAACAAGTGTAAACCACTACACTGGCTTTGTAGAAATGGCAAAAGGGCATGCATTATAGTTATTTGATTTTCTTTTCTTCTTTCGGTCAATTTTATTTGGGTTTGGGTTTTTGTGTGGATATAGGCGAGGGCTTGCATTCTCTACTTAGAATCCCATCCTTCGCCATGTATTTTCTATGAATCACTCGTTTGTTGGTTTCTTTTGGTTTGTGTTGTATCTTAATAAAAAAGAAAAGCATGGCTTGGAAGTAGAGTGGACATGTGTTTGGTCTTGGGAGTGTAGGAATTCAGTCAAAAAAAGGTTTCATCTAATAAAGGTTTTTGCAAGCCATGTAATGTTCACTCATAGTGATGGAGATGGCACATTAGCATCATGTATGGTGGAGGATGCACAAGGAAAGATGATTCAAGTGGTACTAAACAATTGACATTATCAATGGGTCATTGTGCTTTTGAGTAGGTAACGAAATCAATACAGGTCCTCTTAAAAATATGAATAAGTCACTACAAAGACTCGCAAAACCTTTTCGATACCCATAAGGATCAGTCGAATATGTGGGTAGCTTACTCCATATGTACTTTTGTGCTCCAGAGATAGTTGAACATGCAAGTAGGTTACTCTGTAAGTACTTCATTGCTCTAGAGATAATAAGGTACATACAAACCCACAAGATAGTGTTGTATTCAATGTTTTTGCCTTACAACAAGAAGCCAAAAAAAAAACGTGAATTTGCACCATACATTGTGGAACAATTGTACAAAGCTAGCAAGCATTGGGAAGAAAAGCAATGCTTAAATCAGCCTCAACTCATTCTACAGAGATCATTGTAGAACAATTTCCATTTTATGCAATCCATGGACGAGATCAAAGTCTTCAGTGCTTTGGCAAATAAGAAAATCCAAAATTACAATATTGGGACAGTTACCAAGACATAAATCCCTATTATGAGAGGGCAATAACCAAAGACTTGGGAAAACCAACAAATTTGCCTTTGGCTCAAGATAGAGATGGAGCAAGGAACTAGAAAGGCTTAGAAGGAGATACTGAAACTAAAGGTAAACAAGCCCCTTAATTAAAAACTTGTAAGTATTGTGGGTACCTATCATCTCATAGTGACATACGCTAAGGTACCAATTGATGTTAAAAGGTAACATGGACAAATGCCTCACTAAAAGCCTATGAAGACTTGCTTGAAGCATTTGTGGAAGCAACTATAGAGGAAGAGGCATGCAATGATGTTGAAAGGTAACATGGACAAATGCCTCACTAAAAGCCTATGAAGACTTGCTTGAAGCATTTGTGGAAGCAACTATAGAGGAAGAGGCATGCAATATAAGAAAGAAGCTACATACAAAATATGAACTCGTTTGGAGAAAAAGAGAAACAAATGGCAAGAAATGGGAAGGGTAGCGTGCTAGGATGCACTCCAGAACTCAAGAAGCCTCCCATGAGAAAAGAGAAGGCTAAGGTTCCCATGGTCACAATGGAGATTGTCAAAAAATAGGCCACTAGAGTATTGATAGAAGAAGAATTGGAATAGCAAAAGGCTAGGGGATGAAGGTAAGAGGATAATCGTCACTTAGAAAGTTGAAATGATTGCATCACCTAGTGGTAAGGTAAGGAATCTAGCTAATCAAAAGTAGTTGAAACATAAAAAATGGAGGAAGAGTTTTTAAAGGGTTTTTACTTTAATGACTTTAATCAATATTTGTTTGATCGATCAAGGATTCCACTAGTTAATGTGGATCACAATGGGGAAAATGAACAAGAGGATGTTGAAATGTGAGTCATTTGGAAATCCTCATAAGGAAACAAAAGTACAACATTCGAATAACCTAGAACATGAAGATGACCAAACAAGCCCAAAGCATACACCCAATCAAAATAAGAAAATGCAAGGCAAGGTAAGCAAGGGGTTGTTGAAATGTTCAAATAGTCAATGGCCATTGAGACAATCTACACCCCATGGATATTTTGAGAGATGGGTTACTCAATGATGGTGATAGATTTGGTAAGAAAATCTTATTCTTTAGCCTAGCATGTGATCATTGTAGGTGTAAAAACACAACCGATATGGAGTTTCACGTAGAGTAAAGAAGAAAGATGGAAGAAGCAATACAACATAACAAAGCATCAACCAAAGCTAGTAGGGACAACTTAGATTGTCAAGAATTATTCAATTGTGATGAAGCTTTGGCTAAATTTGTCACCTTACGAAAGCAAAATGAAGAGCAAACCACACATTTAACAACCTTAAGAGAAAAATGAGAAGCCTTACAACTAAAATGAGCAACAACTTGAATTGGTCACACAACATGAGGGTCAAGTAAGCCTTAGGATGACCTAATAGAGAGAGTTGGACAAGAAAACCAATAAAATCAAGTTGTTGGAGGGCACTTTATCGAAGACTCAAAAGAGCATAATGATGAATTAATAAGAGTTATTAAGAGAAACAAAATTGAAATACAACTCATAGTCAGAGAATGAAAGCCTAAAAATGGAGGCTTAAAAGCTAAGATTTGAGCTATAACATGAAATCTTTTAATATAGTGAAACTAGGGAAGAACTACAATAGTTGCAACTCAAGAAATAGTGGGGAAAAGTGAGGTTCATTGAAGGAAATGCCCAACTAGTTCCATTGTCAACTTTATGAGTAGATACACAATCTTATGAGGAGACCACTCATATGGGAGGATGGTACATTGAGGAAATAGAGTGCTAGATACTCAAGGATCCATGTGAACAATTAAAGTATAGCCGAAGGGAAAGATTAGCTCTTTCAAGGCACTTGTATGCTTGCTTTGTGGATAAAGTGGTTGCTTGTTACAAGGAGCATGACATTAAACCCAAAAGGGTGATGAATGAAAGTGAAGGCTTTTTGTCTCTTATGATGACTTTAGGAGAGTTCTAAAGGACTATCAATTAGAAGTATTAGGAATCTAGTCAAATTTCCTAGTGCTCAAAAGAAGACCTTAATGAAGTGGATTATGAGAAGACCAACAACTCAGTGGTGAAAGACCTTTCTCAGCAAGAATTCCCATTGTCATGAGTTATGGTCTGATAGTCCACGTGCCTTAGAGTTGAATCCCATCAATTGCCTAATCTGAAGATGTCGTTCATGGCCATAATTTTGAGTGATTAGCAAAGGGAATTATTTCCAATAAGTTAGCTCAATAACCTAAAAATTGCAGGTCTAGTACATAAGCAACCCATAAAGCAATAGATGATCAATACCTACAATATGTTGAAAAAGTAGTTTCAAGGGGTAAATGATCCAATATGCATATTGATTGTAAAGATGGCATGTTTGGTACAACATTTTCTCAGTGCTTGCCTAAATGTTGCGAATACCACCGTAGAAGTTGTTGGCTTCTAATAAAGCTTTACTTTTTGACATGAGTGAAGCACTTGATAGACAATGCACATTAGCATATTTTTCATGTCTTGTTTTCATGTCCAATTCTTATATGAAAACCTTTGAGGATTCTATTGCACAAGGTTCGTTGAAAAGGAAACATGATTTTTTACACGATTACTCTTGAGCTCAAGCTCTTGGATTATGGAGATTTCTAGATTTCATGTGGTAGACTTTCCACCATGGATGATATCCCCAAAGCTTTCCATTGGGAGAAATTTTTGCACAATCTAAGGGATATCAACAGTGAAGAGGAGGCTTAATGTAAAATCTCTTCTAGATGCAACCAGAAAACCTAAATGTCTGGTCGAGGGCCATATACTTTAGGAGAGGATGTTGGATGAGGTATTATAATGTGAATAGGAGCAATTATTTTTTTTGTAAAATGAGTTTTTGTTTTATCTATTTTGCCACTTGAATAAGCTCATGGGTAAAGCCAAGCTTTACAACATGAATCGCAATTGTGTTGAAAGTTCAAAGAAACACCTTGATCATTTGTAGGAGGTATTGAAGGCAATTAAAGTACGTGATCATGTTATTGAGTTCTATGGTTTGACTAAGAAAATAAATTAGCAAGGTGATGCCATATCTAAAGCATGCTTACACTGAGGGACCTCAATTGTGTTGGAAGTTCAAAGAAACACCTTAAGCATTTCTAAGATTTTGATGAGCATCTGGTTGACTAGATTCGGCATATCTTTTGTTGTCTCTTGCCAATATGCTATCCTATCAAGCATATATTCTATTTTCATCCTTCTTGTGATGGAGAGGCCATTAAAGGATATTTGAGCTTGTACTTCTTGGTGAGCATGCTCTCAAAATATAATAAGTTGGCCATATTGAGGGGCTAGTAATCGAACTTTACTCTAGGTTATAGTTTACATATTTATGGGCATGTCACCATACACTATCGACAAACAATTGCTTCTTGATATACTTCATTTCTAGTTGGAATTGGCTTCTTTGACTTGTTGTAGATGGATATCTTTGGCTTGCTCTTGAGTGATGTTGCATGCAACATTCACTTGAAGCTCAGTCTTCTCTTGAACATTATTTTTCTTGTTTTTTGATCCTCCTTTTGTTGGGCTCTTATGGTCGTGAGAGATTGATTTATTAGCATTAGACTCTCAAACCATCCTTGAAACCTAAATTCTAGTTCATGTGTATTTTTGGTTGATTGTTTTTTGGTTGGTTCTCCCTATTGGAGTATCCAAATCAAGTGTTTTAAAGTTCTATCAATATTTTGAGAGTGTCTACTTCATGAAAAACAACCTTTGAGGGCCTACAGCCTTCCAAAGTTGGATAGGGGTGTTGAATTTTTCCCGAGTAATGGTATCAAAGCATTTCAAAGCTTTTGGGTCTCTTCAAGGAGGTCAAAGAAACCATTTGAAGCTGGCAAAGCTCTTAGGAAAGGAGTTGTATAGACCAAAAAGCTATGCCAGTATTCAGAAGTGGATTTTGAAGCTAGCAGCAAACACCTCATTACATATCAAGGCTCAAAAGAATCTTAGGGAGAATAGTATCTTAAAGAAATGGCTGATTATGCTACCCAAATAGAGAAGTTGGAGAAAGGAAACTACCAACCTTGGAGATTCCGTATCAACAATTTCCTCATGGGCAAGGGACTATGGGGATTAGAGTGGAGCTGAGCCAAGGCCTCAATATGCAAAGCCATTGACTCAAGCATAGGAAATGTAAGTGAATGAATGGATTGAAAGAGATAGGAGATTCATATTCATCTTATCTCAACACATTAGTAATAGCATGATTGGTCATATCCAAGACTTGGACTCATCCAACAAGGTGTGGGAGGCTTTGGATAGATTATACTCCACCTCCATGAAGGCACAAAAGATTCAACTCAAGAATGAGTTGAACAACTTAAGAAAGACTTCAAATAGCAGCATCAATGATTGTATCCTCAAGGTAAAAGGGATTGCAGATGCCTTAGAATCAATAGGCAGCTCCATCGATGATGATGATTTGGTAGCTCATACATTGAATGGGTTGAGGGATGATGACAAATGGAGGCCATTTACTACTTTAGTATATGTGAGGGACTTATTACTAGATTCTAAGCAATTAATCACAATCATGGTGATCGAGGAAATGAACCTCAATGGAGATCATTCAAAGGGCAATGAAGCCAAAGTCTTTTTATGCACGTAAAGGCAAAGGAAAGAGAGGTGGACACAATGAACAAGGCAAAGGTAGAGGAAGAACAAGCAACGATCAAGATGGTGTGAGTCAAAGCTATGGAGCAAGATGGGAGAGGAAGAGCTAGAGGAAGAGGAGGTCGATATCAAGGAAGGGACTACACAAAGGAATGCTACAACTGTGGCAAGCCGACCCACTTTGCAAGGGATTATTACTCAAAGGACAACCAAGGAGGCTATAAAAAGAATCAAGGTAACTATGTGAATACTTCAAATACATCACAAAATGATAATCTCTTAGCCATGATGCAAAGAAATGGTAGGAGAGAAGGCATAGATACCACATGGTAAATTGATAACGAATGTTCAAATCACGAGCTGCAATAGGGAAATGTTTTCTAATTTGCATGAACCAAGCAGTCAAGGACATGTAGAAACAAGGGATGACGCCGAGCATAGGATCACACACATAGGTGATGTTCCTTTGGATGAAAATCAGAATGCAAAGTGTCTTAAAGATGTGTTACATGTATTGACAATCACAAAGAATTTAGTATCAGTTGGATAGATGGTTGAAAGAGGGTATGTAGTCAACTTCAACAACAAAGGATGTTTTGTGGAAGATCCAAAGCAAGGCTACAAGCTGATAGCTAAATGAAAGAAGGAAGGAAGACTATTCACTATGGAGGTAAAACCACCCTCATCACATGCAATCTATTTGATGGTTGGCAACAAGCAAATAGCTCATGTGGATTTGTGGCACAAGAGGATTGGTCACATAAACCTTCAAAAGCTGAAGGATATGCGAAGGAGAGGAATGGTGAGTGGCCTTCTAAATTTCCACTCTCAAAGTATGCAACACTTGTATGAAGAATGTCAATTCCAGAAGCAAGCAAGGCTTCCATTCAAGAAGAGTACACAAAGGACATATTTTCATTGGACATCATTCACACCGATGCATATGGACCAACCAAGAAGGCCTCATTGGGAGGTAGTCGGTATTTTGTAATATTTTTTGATGATCATACAAGAATGGAATGGCTGTATTGCATGAAGTCAAAAGCTGAAGTTTTTGGTCACTTTAAAGTTTTCAAAGCACTTGTTGAAAAGGAAATAGGCAAGTCATAAAGATCCTTAGATTTGGTGAAGGGGGAGAATACTTGTCCAAGGAGTTTTTTGAATTTCTAAGTCATGGCATCAAAAGGCAATATACATGCTGGTATACACATGAACAAAATGAGATTTTAGAAAGGAAAAATAGACACATAGTTGAAGTGGCAAGATATATGCTCAACGAGATGAATGTGCCCAACTGTTATTGGGCAAATGCAACAAGTATAGCCATCTACATCATGAATAGATGCCCCACTTTAGGTGTACATGCTTTAAGTCCATATGAAGCATGGTACAATAAGAAACCAGATCTATCTAACCTAAAGATTTTTGATTGTGTATGTTATGTGCATGTGCCTTATGAATTGAGGCATAAACTTGAGGTAAAAGCTGAACGATGCATTTTTATTGGGTATTCAAGTGAGCAAAAGGGTTTTATATGCTATGATCCTAAAATCAAAGAGTGGAAGGTATGTAGAGATGTTATCTTTGATGAACTGCTGCCATGGTATGATGTGAAAGATTCATTTTAGGTTGAAGACATACATGATGCCGAGAGGAGAAATATAGAAGACCAAGGAAGTGTGGAAATTTTTGGTCCTTCAACTTCGAGAACAACATCAGGGGGCAACCACACATCTCCATGGAAGGGGAGATTGAGAAGCAAGCTTACTTCAAGTGAAGGAAGTTCTATAAGAAGCAAAGGCATGGAGGAAAAGGATGATGAGCGCAAGCATGTGGTAGACATGGATAGCAATAATGAAGGAGAGTTTGAAAAAATTAGAAACTCTAGGTGTAAAGACATCAAAAGAAAGAAGAAAAAGGTTTGTTCTAGCCCCTCAAGAGAGAAGAAGCTCAACAAGAGAAAGTTATCTAGTTCAACAATTAACTTATGACTCTTTCATTGCTAAATACTATGCATATATGAGTCAAGTAGTTGCATGTGAAGAGCCTAATTGTTTTGCGGATGCAAGCAAGTATGTAGAATGGAACCAAGCCATGAAAAAAGGTAAAATCACTCACGACGAACCACTCTTGATCATTGTGCTTAAAACCAAGGACATGAAGGTTATCGACAACAAATGGGTATACAAGGTGAAGAGAAATTCAGATGGCAACATATCTAGGTATAAGGCATGGCTCATTGCCAAGCGTTTTGCACAAATCTATGGCATTGAATTTGAGGAGACTTTGAGCCTTGTAGCAAGGACGAGTATGGTAAGAACTCTCATTGCAATTGTAGCCTCAAAGAGTTGGAGGATCCACCAACTAGATGTGAAGAATGCTTTCTTAAATGGTGACTTAGAGGAGATTGTTTTTATGGAGCAGCCTATAGGTTTTGAATATTGTTGACACTCAAGGTCAAGCACAAGCATGGAAGCGCATCAAGGAAGTGGACACACAAGAAGAAGGAGCATGTAACAAGCTCCAAGAAGCACATGTTAGATTTTAAGAAGAAATCCAATTTTATAACTTAAAACCATTGTAAATACCATTTTCCATTTTTGCAACTCCATTTTGTTTTAGCCAAGGAGTCCTCGAGCTTGAGGAGTACTAGAAGTATCATCCTACCAATTTTCATAATTTTTAGACTCCGTTTGAGCACCCAAATAAGCCTTGGAACCTAATTTTTAATTAGGTTGGACACTAGGTCTGGAAAGGGCCAAAACCACTCAGAAAACTAAAAAGAGCACTGGAGAGCTCATTTTTGGGGTTAGCTTGTTAGAGATTTGAGCTATGTAAGAGATTTCTTTTGTAATCGAAGATCTTCCATTGTTCCACTCTTTGCTCCTACCTCGTGCGTATGTGTATGTGTGTGCATGCTTGTGTGCTTTCACTCATGCACTTGTGCCTTCACTTGCTCACGGTCTTCATACCAGTCCTCACGTCTCCGCAGATTGACATTTATGAGGTTGATCTCCTCACATTGCTTCTTACCATTGTGCTAGAGTGACACCAAATGGTAAGAACCAAGGTGAGGAGATCAACCTCATAGATGTCAATCCATGGAGATATGAGGATTGGTATGAAGACCATGAGCAAGTGAAGGCACAAGTGCGTGAGTGAAAGCACATAAGCATGCACACACATACACACACACGCGCACAAGGTAGGAGCAAAGAGTGGAACAATGAAAGATCTTCGATTACAAAAGGAGTCTCTTACAAAGCTCAAATCTCTAACAAGCTAACCCCAAAAATGAGCTCTCCAGCCCTTTTTATAGTTTTTTGAGTGGTTTTGGCCCTGTCTAGACCTAGTGTTTGGCCTAGTTAAAAATTAGGTTCCAGGGCTTATTTGGGGGCTCAAACAGAGTCTAAAAATTATGAAAATTGGTAGGATGATGCTTCTAATACTCCTCAAGCTCAAGGACTCCTGGACTTGAACAAAATGGAGCTGCCAAAATGGAAAATGGTATTTACAATGGTTTTTAGTGATAAAAGCTCACTTTTTTTATAGGGATTTCTTCAGAAAATCTAACATGTGCTTCTTGGAGCTCCGCACATGCTCCTTCTTCTTCTTCTGTGTCCACTTCCTTGATATGTATCCATGCTTGTGCTTGATCTTGAGTGTCAACGCTCTTCCCCCTCTCGAGTCTATCGTCCTTGACAGACCCTTGTTAAGTGGTTGTTTGTGTAGTCCTTTGAGAGGTAGTGTCCATGTATCAATACGAGCAATCCATCTTCCAAATGTAGCTTAGTCGGTTGTCTGGTTCTTTAGTTTTCCATTGCTAGCTTGTGCGAGGTTTGGTCTCGTTATATATACTTCTTCTTTGGATTTGAGCTGGATGGTGTATATGTGTGCTTTCAAAGAGTGCTAGTTGCTCAAACGAGGTCGTCAATGTTGATCTTGAGCAATTGACTGTGAATTGCTTCATAGGTAGTGATGTTATACCTGTGTTCACTGGATCTTTGAAACACGAGTTTCACAGTATGATGCCAAGTACTTGTAACCCATAATTACTGATGGGTAAGTGTATTAGTGCATGGGTTGAAAAAAATATGTGCCTTGTGCACGGCCTTGTAATGTGGCCTTATGCATGCGTACTTGGGAAATGCACTCGACGAAGTATGGTGCAAGGAATTGGGTCTTGAGCAAAGTGCTCAAGGGTATGCTAACGAAGAGGTTTCTTAATTTATCATGGTTAGAGTGTTGTCGAATTAGGCCATTTTTACCATGGTCAAAGGTGCATCAATATTCATCTCTTCATGTTGTGCTCCAAGATGGTGAGTGACCATCGGCTTATCTTGCGTTGCTGTGGATGTCCTTGTTGATGGTTCGCGTTGGAGATTCTTCAAGCGCATAGTCTTGTTCTTTCTCTTTTCATTTTTTCCCTTTTTTTTTGGAACAATGTCACAAAACAAAGAGAAAGATGTTAGCATCAAAAATATTTTACATATGTCCAATGTGTCGCATGTGCCTGGGATTCTCAATTGTGTCTATGCATGCCGTGTAATGTGGCCCTATATTGATGCATACTTTGGGAGTGCATGACCTGAATGGTGAAAAAGACAAGGTTATGCCAAAGGCACATGGTTGTTGCACGTCAGGACTTTCAATGTTCTTGGCAGATGTTGATGCAGCCTTTGTTGGAGGCATCCATTGGATCCCCGAATGACAATTGATCTTTCCTCCTGATAGGGATCCATCTTAGAACTGTGTGTGGCTGTGTACATGTCACTTTAAACTTATTCATCGTTCAGTGGTTGCTTAAATTTTGTAGCCCTCGCAGTTGGCGCTTTGGTTCTGTGGGTGCTACTCGTGTTTTTGGCTTCCAAACCCATATTCTTGATGGTTGTCTTCTTATTATTGTCGAAGAGGTGGGTTAAATCCTAGAGGTCTTTCAACATCATCGTCAGCCATTTGAAGCTTCATTCTAGTTGGTCTTAATGCAGGTTTTCCCCATTGCTTCCATAAGGAGGTGGTCGCAATCGCAACACAAGCACCTGAGTCTACATATTACCCTCTTCACCTTCACTCATGTCCCCTATTTTGTCTAGAGGTATCTCTGAAACTTTTTTCTTAGAGCCTTATTTTGAGATCTTGGAATCAAGTTCTAGAACTTGATTTGCCACATGATTCCATAACTCAGGTTTTACTTTGAGTAGCTCTTCTAAAGTGACATGACATTGAACCTTAGTGTTCTTCATGACTTCAGTGTTTCTTGGAACCACCAAGTCTTCATTTCTGATCAATATGTGGGCGCTTTGATCTGGAGAGATTCAGATTCCCATGGGCCTATGAACTGTGGCAACTCCTGTAAAGAATTGGATTCAAATTCTAACCTTTCTTCTTCTTGTTGCTCTACTTGGTCTCCATAAATAGATGGAATGTCTTGTGGAAATTGATCATGAAAGTCATCAATCTCAAGAATAGGAGGGGGATTATCCTTCTCCTTGGCCCATTTCTCTTCTTGTATTTCTCGCAAGAACTTTTGAGAGTGTTGTTGAATTGAAAGAGGTTCTCCATCATCTATGGAGTCAGGAACATAGACTTTCTTTGGTGGTGGGATTTCTCTTTCAAAAATTGGTTGAGTATGTGGAGGTAAAGAAACTTGCGGTTTATTTACCAACTGCTCTAATCTATCTAGTAAGCATGAAAGTGCAAACCTACCTGAGCTAGTTCCACCACCTTTATGCACATTTTTGTCCGTTCAATCTCTAAATCTGCTCTAGGGTAGCTCTTGTCTAGGTTTGTAGGTGTTGGACCTTCTCAAAGTCGAGCTTCGTATGCCTTGAAAATCATGTCCAAGTCTTCTGGGGTTGGAAATGCAAGAACAGATCCTGGTTGTGGTTGGTGGGGTGGGATGAGGTGGTGTGGATGTACTTTCAACATGTGAGGGATTTTGAGAGGCAAAATCTTCTATTTTTGTTTTTGCATCTTTCAGGCTTTCTTCTAGTTTGGGATAACTTCTTGGTCCACTTACAATTGGCCTTTTCCCTAGTATCATTCCATGTTCTGGTTTTTCTCTTACTAGGCTCTCCTGAATCACTTGGCTCTGATTGCTCAGCTGGTTTAGCTTGTTGTAAGGCTTGTGCCCTAGTAACTGCCTATATAGGAGCCACATTATTGCTACTAGAACTTGAATCCCCTACTAAGCCTACTACATTAATGGGTGTAACCTTGGGTGCACTAGAGGGATTCTTGGACAATTTCTCTGGAGCCGTTCTTTGCCACACTCATGACAAAAGCCTTGTATTGTGATGTTCTGCCCTCTCGGGAGCTGTTCTTTGCCACACTCATGACAGAAGCCTTGTATTGTGATGTTTTGCCCTTGTCTCGAAGTTGGTGGGTTGGGACATTCGCGAATGGCATGGTTGCACTGATGTCTAAAACATGGTCCTCTAGGGGCTTGTGGTCCCGTTTGTTTCACTTGGGGCCTGGCATTAGGTTTCGTATACACAAGATTATCATATTCTAGTCCATAAGGGTTTTCATGTCCCTCATAATCATAGTATTGCTTCCTGCAGCTCTGGTCATATTCCATCGGGCTTGCCTCATAACAATATGAATCTCCTTGGGTCTCATCAAAACTTTGATTTTCTATATCGGAACTAGTCAAAGGTGTCACTAGTACTAGGGCTTTTTCTAAGTTTTCTTCTAGTTGGGCGTACTTTACTGGAACTACATTCTGTGGGTGGAGTGGTTGCTGTCCAGTGCAGGTTGAGGTTGTCCATATCCTCCATGTTCATACGGTCTAGTTGCTCCTTGTGGTCTTGGATATGGATTATACCTAGGAACTTCTTTGCCTTGTTCTCTAGGAGGGTATCTATATGGCCTATATTGGGGTGGTACAAACGGTCGTGGTTGTCTATTAAATGGATAGTTTTCGGTGTTGCGGTTGGTGTACTTTTGCTCACTGTAAGAGTACATGTTAGGCCCATGAGTTGCTTGTCTATCGTAAGGGTAAGGTTGTGATAACCCTAATCCCAAAGTGTGCAATTTCTTAACATTGGCACTCTCAAGGGGGGGTTCTTGTAGTTCCTTTGTCTTGGTACTCCCATTTTCTTGGCCACTAACTCTGCCAATTCCTCCATATTACTCGAACTAGAAGTCTCATTGCTCCTTGTATCCTCTGATTTGGTAGAATTTTGTGTGGTTTTGAGATCGTCTGCTAAGTTGTCTTCCAAATCTATGCACTCTTGAAGACACTCACTCAGGGTTTGCAACCGTTTTATGTATACTAAGATTCTCTATGTTCTGTTGGTTAGACCTTCTAAAAATAGGGATATCATTTTCTGTTGAGAAGTTCTATCTTAGGGCATTGATTTACGTATTGATTAAATCTTCTTGTTGAATTTTTTACTGTCTCATTAGGATCTTGTTTGAAACTATGTATTAAGGATGACGAATTGTGCTTGATCCCTAGCTTAATGAATTCCCCAATAAATTCTTGGAAGAATTATTTGATATGGAAAAAGAAAAATTTGGATCCACTTACTCCGCTCGCAACACTTGCTTGAATTCTGCAATGTGATCATAGGGCTCTCTTGTGCCATCGTAATGATTTCACATACATTTGGCCACTTGGATTGATCTCAGTCTTTTGCCTGGCTTCAAGGATCGAATTATGATGGGAATAGCGGGTTTTACTGGGTGCATTCCAATTGCGACACCTTGGGGCGGTTCTGCCCTAAAGGTGGTTCTATTCATATTTCCCATTCCTTGGTTAGTTTGGTTGTGGGGGTTAATTCCTAGCATGGTGAATTGAACCTGTGGTCTGTTGGGCATACTACATTGGCTCGTTTGTCCTCGGGGAGGGAATATAGGCTGACCCATATACTTTAATCTCGACCCATCCACTTCATCTACATGCCAATATCTCCTTTGATTTTGGTCTAGGTATGTAACTCTAGATGGATTTTCGGGACCCCTTAACTCGTATATAGTTGTTGGGCTATTGCCTTCTCCTCGTGTTAGTGAATCAGTTTGTAGGAGTAAGTATGATCCATGTACTAAGTACACATCCATCAAATAGTCATCTTGGGGTATCCTGTCCCCTTGCAATACTTGAGTCATTACTGACTTTCCGATAGGGGTAGTCACGATTCTCCACTGTTGGTTCTCCCAAAAGTTCCTCTTCCCTCTAACTCTCCTTTATCGTTAATCTGATTAGAGTTTTTGGTTACTACATATATCTAGCCCATCTTGTCCATGTAAACTCCACCTTCGTACTTGACAATTGGTCTTGCAACTATTTCTAATTTTGTAGTGTTTATCATCCTTGCCACTAACCTATGTAGACTGTCGAGGTAGATGGGTATTCCTTGCAAGTTAGTGGACATGTAGTGAAGAGGCATCCGATATTCCCCTTCCATTACAGACATAAAATCTTCCCTAGTTATTGAACTATGCATGTCTTCAGAAGCCATGAGTCTCTCCATGTTAAAAGACATTTCTGACTCACCCGTCTCTGAACTCAGCACGTAGTGATAACCACTGAGTTGTGAGCTCACGACTTGGTTGTATGGTTGACACTAGCTTCCGATAATTTGATACTGTCTATCTTTTTCTAGATGTCTACTTGATTTTAGGTTCATAAGCCTTGTCTACAAGTACAAAATTTTCCTTTGTATTGCTCAAAATCCTTTGAAACCCCTGGCTTCCTAGTCCCACATGAGGGTCAACTTCAAAATACTATATCTAAAATGCCAGGTATTAGTTTTACTGTAACTAGTGGATGCTTTTGTAGTACTCAAAGCTTTCCAACAAACCCAAAATCACAACAAACGGATTTTGTATGAGAAAGTTATACCAATTCAGGGTTCTCGGGGTTAAAACAGGAAATAAGGTCTCTCGAGAATTACTTCAAAACAGGCGATACATGACATAGGGCCTGACGATGCGATACTGGATGGTCGTGATACGATACTTGTCTTTGGATGATACCACCTCAGGCAATACACGATACCACCAAGGGTGATACCAACTCCGAATGATATGATACTGCTCTAGACGATACGATACCACGAGGTCTAGGCACGATATGATACCAAGTGTCTAACGATGCGATACCTTACACTGACGATACGATACCACTTGACCTCACGATACGATACCACTCGGTGGAAAATAACTCTCTTCTCACGATACGATACCTTCTAGGTTGTCACGATATGATACCACCGAGATCACGATACAATACCACTCCAACCGCGATATGATACGGCTTGTGCTACGTGATACGATACCACAAGGTGCACGATACGATACCAAGTTCTACACGATATGATACCTATCAGACGATACGATACCGCTTGTCCTACGCGATACGATACCATTGAACCAACGCGATACGATACCATTGAACCAACCCGATATGATACCACTCAAACACGATCACTGCACCTCGACCTAGCGATTCACGATAACTTGATGGTATCATGATACCTCAAGGAGGTGATACACGATACCTTGATGGTATCACGATACCTCAAGGAGGCAATACATGATACTCGACAAGTATTGCGATGCACGAGAGTTCTAGTATCACGATACCAAAACTCAATGGGACATGATACTTGGAGTTTTTGACACCCAAATTCAAAAATTTCTGTGGATATGTGCACCTTATGCCCTTCTTGTCACTCTTATGTGTTTGTAGATGAAAAAACTCTCACCTATTCCACGATATTGCACTCGTGATACCAGACGCAGGTCCTCTCATGCCGTGTGATTGTCACTCAGATTTTGGGGTATTCTGAGCGTGTTTCAAGACCATCCTTCAGTGTTTCACCTCTGCATCCCCTCTATGCTTCTTTCTCGTAGCCACAAGTGAAAACGAAGTGAATGTATAGTAAAAAATGGAGAAAATATGAGAAGATGAAGGTGGGAGGAAATGGTGGTGATGGTGAAGATGAAGATGAAGAAAAACTTAGAAACTGAACTGAAAATGGTGGTTTTTTTTTTACCTTCCAACATCGCTACTCTACGTCTTACCATCACACGCTCATCCTCCAAGCTCTCTCCTTGGCAACAACGCCAAATTTGGTGTCACTCTAGCACAATGGTAAGAACCAACGTGAGGAGATCAACCTCATGAATGTCAATCCGCGGAGAGGTGAGGATTGGTATGAAGACCTTGAGCAAGTGAAGGCACAAGTGCGTGAGTGAAAGATACAAGCATGCACACACATACACACACACGTGCACAAGGTAGGAGCAAAGAATGGAACAATGGAAGATCTTCAATTACAAAAGAACTCTCTTACAAAGCTCAAATCTCTAACAAGCTAATCCCAAAAATGAGCTCTTCAGCCCTTTTTATAGTTTTTTGAGTGGTTTTGGCCTTGTCCAGACCTAGTGTCCGACCTAGTTAAAAATTAGGTTCTAAGGCCTATTTGGGGGCTCAAACGGAGTCTAAAAATTATGAAAATTGGTAGAATGATACTTCTAATGTCCTCAAGCTTGGGGACTCCTCGGCTTGAACAAAATGGAGTTGCAAAAATGGAAATTGGTATTTACAATGGTTTTTAGTGATAAAAATCACTATTTTTATAGGGATTTGTTCTAAAAATCTGACATGTGCTGCTTTGAGCTCCCTACATGCTCCTTCTTCTTGTGTGTACACTTCCTTGATGTGCTTCCATGCTTGTGCTTGACCTCGAGTGTCAACAAAGATCAGAGGTATCCACCTCATGTATGTGTGCACGTTAAAGAAATATCTTTATGGTATGAAACAAGCACCAAGATCATGGAATCAACCATGAAATGGGCTTATCACCTGTAAAAGAAAGATATCCAGAAGTACTCCTTTTGTCATCCTTACAACCTGCCCAATCTACATCTGAGTATAGCGTAATGTCCAAATCTGATGTGCATAGTTAAGACTCCCAACTATGCTTTGATATCCTGCAATGTCTTCAAGAAAATCACCTTCATGAGCACTTAATTTATGATTTATCTCCATAGAGGTGCTAGCTACCTTTGTATTCTCCAAGTGGAACTTCTTCAACATGTCTTGCACATATTTCCTTTGAGTAATGTAAATTCCAAAATATGTGTAGACTAGCTCAAGTCCAAGAAAATACTTTAGAAATCCTAGGTCACTGATTTTGAACTCTTGCATCATTTGGTTCTTGATTTGTTTGATGCCATTTGCATCACTACCTGTAAGTACGATGCCATCAACATACACACATAAATATATCATTTTTGAGTTAATTCTCTTGACAAAGAGAGAAGAATCTGCTTTGCTCATCATGAATCCTTGATCCTGAAGGTAGGTTGTTAACCTATGATTCCATGCCCTAGGTGCCTGCTTCAAACCATAAAGAGCTTTGTTCAATTTGCACACATAATTTACCTTGCTTAGGTCTTCATAGCCAAGAGGTTGAGCCATGTAAACCTCCTTTGAAATCCAGCCATTGGGAAAGGCATTTTTCACATCCAATTGATACATATTCCAATTCCTAGATGCAACCACACTTACCAGTACTTTGATGGTTAGCATCTTAGCCACATGTGAAAAAGTTTCTTCATAATCAACTCCTTGGGTTTGTGCAAAACCCTTAGCCACAAGTCTAGCTTTATACCTGTTTATGGATCCATATGAGTTCCTTTTGATTTTGTAAATCCATCTAGGACCAATTACCTTCATTGATGCCTTCTTGGGTACTAGCTCCCAAGTATCATTACTTGGAGTGCTTCTATTTCTTCATCCATAGCCTCCTTCCATTCTACTTTGGTACTTGCTTCTTCATAAGAAGAAGGCTCTTCAAGTGATGAATCCTTAGCAAGATAAATGGATTTCTTAGTAACTAATGAAGTATCATACCCATATCTGATTAGCTTCTTACTCTCTCTTTGTGATCTCCTTAGAGCTTGGTTGGATGATCCAGGTATGTCTTCCAACCTCTTCATCTTGGCCTTGCCTTTTGATTTCCATGCTTTGAATTCTTCCAAGTTGATGATGTCCTCATCATCTGATTTGATGTCTTCAATGGTGCTTGGCTCCTCCTTGGTGAGGCTTGGAAATTATGCTTCTAAATCATATGGCAATTTGACCTTCCTGCATTCACTTTCAAACCAAGAACCATTCTAATCAAACACAACATCTCTACTAACCATAAAACCTTTGTTGGATGGATTATAAAACATGTATCCTTTCTAATTTAAATCATACCCTATGAAGATGCACTTCTCTACCTTAGGGTCCAACTTACCTCTGATTTGAGATGGAACATGCACATAAGCAACACATCCAAATATTCTACAATGATCAAGTGATGGCCTTCTACCATGCCATGCCTCATATGGGGTCATCCCATCAAGGGATTTGGATGGCAAACTGTTAATAAGATAAGTGGCAATAGAAACACTTTTTGCCCACAAATAATTTGGTAATTTCTTTTCATTAAGCATTGATCTAGTTGCTTCCATAATCAATGTATTTCTCCTCCTCTCTGCTACTCCATTTTGCTCAGGAGTATACCTAGTAGTAATCTCCCTTTTGATACCTCTATCCTGCAAAAATGCATCAAATTCATTCGAGAAGTACTCACCTCCTCCATCTGACCTTATCCTCTTTAGACTTCTTCCTGTTTGATTTTCCACAAGTGCAAGATACTTCTTGAAGCAGCTAAACACTTCATCTTTGTGTTTCATGAAATAAAAGATAGTCCACCTACTGAAATCATCAATGAATGACACATAATACCTTGAGCCTAAAATTGAAGGGTCCTTGCTTGGTCCCCACACATTTGTGTGAACAAGTTCCAAATAATCCTCATGCATGTAGCCTTTCTTTGTAAAGGGTAACCTGTATGATTTACCAAACTGACAAGCACCATATTTATAGACCATACGTTGCTTGGATACATTAGATATCCCAAGCACACATTGATCTCTACATATCTGCTTCAAGGTTCTCTCACCAATGTGCCCTAATCTTTTATGCCAAATCTCTAAATCAGACAATCTTTGATCCTTATAATTGTAAAGTGCAATGTTTCTAGTGTCCTCAAGCTCAAATGTAAATAATCTAATTGTCTTTTCTCCCTTGGAAATTCTCTTGAATCCATGTTGGGGGCCCTCCACAAAAGCTCCATATTTGTTGAACCTAACCTGCAAACCCTTTTCCACTATCTGTCCAACACTCATTAAATTCTTTATGATAGTAGGTACATAAAGAACCCTGCTCAATAGATTCCTATTCCCATTAGAGGTTTTGATATTTCCTACCTTGACCACTGAATGCTTGGTGTCATCACCTGTCTTCACTTGGTGCTTTCCCTTGGGCTTCTCAAGATCAGAAAGAAGAGCTACATTGCCTGCTACATGGTTTGAACAACCTGAGTCAATATAGAAGAGGTGCTCATCATTCATACCTTGTTTTGAAGTCATATTCATAATGAGGAGAGAATCCTCTTGATCCTCGGTATAATTGATGAAGTCCTTTCTTGATTTGTATCCTCCTTGATAATTGTTGTAATTGTTATTGAAGCCATGGTTGTAACCTTGATTATGGTTGAATCTTCCTCTTGATTGTGAGTAGCCACCTCTTTGATATCCTCTTTCTCTCTGGTTCTTGAAGTTCCTATAGCACTCATCTGTTGTGTGATTAGACAATCCACATATATTGCATGGGGAAGAGTTGAAAGGTCTCCCCCTACCTTGCTTACCTCCTCTGCCCCTTCCTCTTGAGTTCCTACCTCTCCCTGCATAGTTAGCTTGAGAACTAGTACCTTCATCTTCAACCTTTTTGCTGTTTCCTTTGTCTTTAGACTTTCCTTTATCTGTATATAGGGAAGAAGAATTGTTACCTCTTGGTGGTTCTCCATTTTTGTTGAGCTTGGCTTCATGAGTAAAGGTTTGTCCCATGAGTGTGGTAAGATCTAGAATTTGCATGTCCATGTAAAGGTCCATAGCAGTTGTGAAAGATTTCCACTGATCATTTGCCTTGATGCCATTGATTATTTGTCTCACAATTTTCTCCTCTTCAATCTCCTCTCCTATGCTTGCCAATTGATCAAACACATCTTTTACCTTGGTCACATACTCTGAAACATTCTGCTTGGGTTGCTTCCTTTGAGTGGTAAACTCAATCCACAATTGATTTTTTTTTTTTGATCTTCTATTGGAAGAACAATATGAAGATAATGTATCCCAAGTCTCTTGGGATGTTTTACAATTCCTAATGTGAGGAAGACGGAAGTAAGAAATAGAGTTAAGTAGATATGACCTTGCTAAAGCATCTTTGGCACACCATGAGTTGAGTCTTTCTAGCTCCTCTCTTGTAGGTTGACCTTTGATTTTGGAAATGGGCATCTCCTCATCTCCTGATATGTATCCATAGAGACTTCTTCCTTATAGATAGGTCTTCATCCTCAAGGACCATGCTGGATAATTATTCCTGTCTGATTTATCAATAAAATAAGGGAAACCCATTTTACCTTAACTTGTTCTGATACCACTGTAGGAAGAGATGGATGGATACCTCAAGGAAGTGAGGTGGTACTGCTAAAAACTGCTTTGTACATGCCCTATTTCACTTCAGAGTTTGATAGTAGGACCTTTTAGCTTGCAAATGACACCAAGAAGGTGCCTATCTACTTTCGAGTTGATCCTTCAAACAATTGAATCAAAAGAGACTACTTCACAAATAGCTAGTCTCACAAAACTTGCTATTTTGGTCTAGACACCTGGTAATTCTTTTGCTCAGTGCTCATAGTACATTTGCAATTGATTAGATTCCTTTTGAGGGTACTTAATTAGCTTAAATAGCTAATGAGTACAAGTAGAATCATCTAAAATGACAAATCATATACTGAGAAATCAATTTAGCAATCCAAGACTTACCCCCGATATTTTAGGGACTGAGCAGTAATTGACCAGAGATCATTTCGATGCAGATTTCTCCCAAATGGCTGATGTAAAAACTTTGAAATTTTGCCAGCGCAAAATAGAATTTGAGATGGTTCTATTAAGCTATAGATCTTGCAAAATGGTATGGTTTGGAGATCATTGCGATATGGTCATGCAAAGTTCACTGTTTTGAGAAGTCATAGTAGAGAATTGAATAGAAATGATCAATGACGTATATCTATTATGGCACATGATTTTACAAGGTCATTGGCATTATGATGATGCCCAATGATAGTGGAATGCGTAGGGTATGGAGTGAGCTACTCAAACCCTGCTAATGATCAATGGAAGGGCTCTCTAAGAGACCACACACCCACCACTTCTTATTGATCCTTTTATAAGTGTTTTACCTCCAAGTTTGAATTTGAATTCAAGCTTGGCTTTACCTAAAAGTTCTTCCTCCAAATTAGGAGTGATTCTACCAAATGGAATTCCTAACTCTTATCTCTCCTAACTCCACGAGATGTATGGAATTGCAAGATTCTCTCAAGAATTTATCCTTTTACAATTGGTAAATGATCAAGTATTACAAGCAATGGTTCACATGCTTCATCAAGTGGTTGCACACATTACTTTCTATGCCAAGCCAAATGTGAAGGCTTGGACATTTGCACCAACAAAACAGCCTAGGATTTCATACCATATTGAGAAACATGGCCCAAGATACACACAACTAAAACAAACTATGGACGTTCAAAGAATACAAGAAACAATATGACAATGAAATAAAATGGAGATAAACTAAATTATGAAATGGAAACTTACATAGCATTTATGGAGCTAGAACCTCAAGGTGAGAGCCTTCAAGGAGTACATGAATGAAGGAGAGGAGGTGAAGTGAGGCCCTCCTTATATGGACTAGAGGGTAAACACCTCCTATGGGGGATAAATGATCCTCACTTAAGAATACATGAAAGATTGTAAGGAGACCCTTGTATGTGGGATACATTGTATGTAATACAAAAGGATAGATCATGGATATCTCTATAGTCACACACAAATTTAAAGGGAAAAACCTTGAGATCAAGGATAAAAATAAATCAAAACGGGTCTATGTGCTAAGGAATATGTTTTTTATCAAGATTATACATGATGGGAAAGTAAATGAAGCTTATACTCATTAGACACAAAAGAGTTATTGTGAACATTCTTACCCTAGCAAGGAGTTGGATCCCCTTTCATCAAGATTCAAGAGTTAAGATCCTTTAAAGTTCCTATTGTGTCTATCTATGAAGATAGCATTAAGAGGCGATTTGTACCAATGGTAGATGATTAACAAGGAAGATACCTCTACCAAGATCAACCCATACTCATCAGTTGCATTCCTAGTACATGCACACTCAAACCTAGGATGCCATCTTAACGACCTAAAGAGAATTAAACAAGAAGTAGAGATTCTCATTTTACACAAATGCATAGAGGGATGAACAATGCCGGAAGGAGAACCTAGAATCCAAATACATCAGCATGAACTTAAAGAGCCACTAGTGCCCATTAGATTATCGAAATTGGGAAAGGGGCCAAGACCTCATCAAGTGGGTAACTTCATGAGGGAATCCTATGAAAGTCATGGAGATCCTCATATTGAATCCAAAAAAAAATTTCATGAAGAGCAAGTTGGTCACTTCTTCATGAACTATGAAGCCTTTTGGGCTCACATTAAAAGGCTCTAACCTAGCTTGGTTCCAAACCTTACACATTGAAGACTTTGGAAAATTGGATTGGTTTGTTGAAGAATTCATCATGGAATTATGAAAATAAAGGGCTCCTCATGATATCTCCTTGCTTATCCACAAATTCAAACAATATACATTGGAATATATGCAATCAAACACATGATGATTCAACAAATACATCGTAGTATGTCCACCCTAAGGTTACCTGCACAAGAAATGATCATATTGTTTTTCATGGATGGATTTACTAGTAGCAAGATGTGAACCTATGTAAATATGTGATAACCATCTATAGTGGATGAGTGCATCAAGGAATGCATAGACTTGAACGAAAACATGACAAGAGACTTGAAAATCCTAGAAGAATATCCTAGAGTACGCACTACAAGTGTTCACTTAGATTCATCTGTTAGTTAATTGGACACTAAAACTGCTAAAAAAAGAAAGATTAGAAATGTGCAAAAATATGATTGAAGTTGCTTACCAATTGTTAAAGAAGGTGCCCTTACCTATCCCTAACACAAGAATACTTGAACCAATGTTCAAGGGGATGAAACTTCTTTCAATCATCAAGTTTTTCTTAAACAATGACCATGTTGAAAAATAGATAAGTTCCAACCAGAATAGACCTAGATATGAGGGACCCCATAACAAAAGAGCTAGAACTTAATGTTGTAGAGATAGTCATTATTGAGGATTTGATTCCTAGTCTTGAGTAGCTATTGTTGGCCAAAAAGACCAGGAAGCAAGTTTGAGAAGATAAGGTAGCCAGAGAAGAAAAGGAGGATAGTGAAGCCTGCAAATTTTTCCAATCCCTTACATTAAAAAAATTGTAATCTTCATCACTACAAACCTTTGTAAATAATCACTTTGTGTAATTCAAATGCCATTTTGTGCAAGCCAAGAAATCCTTGAGCTTGAGGAGTACAATTAGGATCCATGCTTCAAATTTCATAATTTTTGGAGCTCGTATGAGCCCTCAAAATATCTTAGGAATTGAAATCCTAAGTAGGCCAGATGGTAGATCTGAAACCGCTCAAAACTAGTCAAAAAACTATAACAGGAGCTTGGGAGCTCATTTTTTGTATGAGATTCCATTGTTCCACTCTTTGTCCTAGTGTTTGTGTGTGTGTGTGTGCATGTCATCGTGCTTCTCACTCACCTACTTGTACACTCCTTTCACTCTTGATTGTCATATCATCCTCATGTCTCCACAAACTAACATTTTTGAGGTGGATCTTCACCACTGTGGTACTTCCATTGTGCTAGAGTGACACTAAGTTTGGCACCATTCTGAGCATGTGATGGTAAGATATAGAGTATCGATGTTGGAATCGATGGTAAGTAGGTAATTTTTGTTACTTTTTTCATCATCATCATCATCATCATCTCCACCATCTCCACTCTCTTCTACCTTCCATCCCCACCTTCATCAAAAATTTTGATTTTGAGCATATATCCACCTCTCCCATTCATTGCTTCATTGCATTTGTGTGTGTGTGTGTGTGTGTGTGAGAGAGAGAGAGAGAGAGAGAGAGAGAGAGAGAGAGAGAGAGAGAGAGAGAGAGAGAGAGAGAGAGAGAGAGAGAGAGAGAGAGAGAGAGAGAGAGAGAGAGAGAGAGTTATTGCTGTGTTTGTGTGTTTTTAAGTGTCTCTTAGTGGCAAAATATCTAGCAAGCTCGCAAGCTGAGTATGATGGCAAGCTGAGTGTTTTTGAGTATGATTCACAAAATATCTAGCGCAACATGCTACCCATTCCTTCATCTTTCACATAGGAAAGGCTCTTTGCTCAAGTCCTCACAAATACCTTTTGAGCAAACCCTATCGCTATATATTTATGCCTCAAAGTTGTAGTAGAGAGTCCCAAATGGCATATCAATGCATATATTTATGCTCACGTTGGAATGTTTTTTGAATGGAATCGCTAGTGCTCATAAGCACTTTTTATTGCATACTATTGTGTTGAGAAACACCTTTATTGTTATCATTTTGGTGCTCATAAGCATCACATAACGCGAATCAACATGCAGCCTAAACATAATAGAAATATTCAACTCATCGAAGAAGATTCATAGGAAAAGGGAATTCAAATTATGCTAACAATAAAGAGAATGAGAAGATTTACAAGGACAAGGAAAACAAATTCATAAGAAGGGTGGGAATAAGAATGAATATACTTGTTATGTGAAAGAGAACCCAAAACAGCCTATGCTTTCATACCACATTGAGAAACATGGCCCAAGATACACACAACTAAAAGAAACTATGGACGTCCAAATAATACAAGAAACAATATGACAATGAAATAAAATGGAGATAAACTAAATTATGAAATGGAAACTTACATAGCAAGTATGGAGCTAAAACCTCAAGGTGAGAGCCTTCAAGGAGTACATGAATGAAGGAGAGGAGGTGAAGTGAGGCCCTCCTTATATGGACTAGAGGGCAAAAACCTCCTATGGGGGATAAATGATCCTCACTTAAGAATACATGAGAGATTGTAAGGAGACCCTTGTATGTGGGATAAATTGTATGTATGTGAATACAAAAGGACATCTCAATAGTTACACACAAATTGAAAGGGAAAAACCTTGAGATCAAGGATAGAAGTAAATAAAAACAAGTTTATTTGCTAAGAAATACGCTTTACATTAAGATCATACATGATGGGAAAGTAACTGAAGCTTATAGTCATTAGACACAAAGGAGTTATTGTGAACATTTTTACTCTAGCAAGGAGCTGGATCCCCTTTCATCAAGATTCAAGAGTGAAGATCCTTGCATTAAGAGGCAATTTTGGCCAATGGAAGATGATTAACAAGGAAGATATCTCTACCAAGATCAACCCATATTCATCAATCACATTCCTAGGACATGCATACTCAAACCTAGGATGCCATCTTATAGACCTAAAGAAAATTAAACAAGAACTAGAGATTCTCATTTTACACAAATGCAGAGGGACGAACAACTTCACAAAGAGCAACTAGATTCCAAATACATTGTCATGAACTTTAACTGCCACTAGTGCCCATTAGATTATTAAAGCTCTGAAAGGAGCCAAGACCTCATCAAGTGGCTAACTTCATGAGGGAATTGTAAGGAATTGAACTCACAACCTCTTGGTTAGGAATGTGATGGGCTAACCACTTGCCCCAAAAGCCATGGTTGAGGATTACTTCCTAATCCTCTCTCTTAGGGTGTAGTTCAACCATCTCCTACTAGGATTATGTTACATTCTTCCCCCCTTGGTCGATCATTGTCCTCAATGATCTACTCTTGTATCCCACTAGCCTCGGTGATCAGTCCCTTGAACTCCCTAGGTTTCCTTGAATTGATGTTCCTCAACCTCGCACAGTTTCTTGAACATTGTTCGCAACCTTGGTCTCTTGAACCCTTGCTCTCAACCTTGGTGTCTTGAACCTTCTTGTTCGCAACCTTGGTGTCTCGAGCCCTTGTTCTCAACCTCAGTCTTGAACCTTTTTCTCACCCATGCTTGGTATCTTGAACACTCAATCAAGTGTCACCCAAGGATTCCCAAGGAATTGACACTTCCAAGTTAGCTCATTGGAAAGTTCGTTCCGAGAGCTTTCCAACGGTATATTACATGCCTCAATCTGACATACGGATTGAGAGATACACCCCAATCATTGTAAGGTCCATCCTTGAAACCGACGCGCGCGCCTTCCACAATTCCTACCCTTTCACATAGAGGATGCCCAAGCGCCTTTTTTAGAGGCCATTGGATCATTCCACTTTGCCCAAGCCTACTTCCTAGGCTCTGATACCAATGTAAGGAATTGAACTCACAACCTCTTGGTTAGGAATGTGATGGGCTAACCACTTGCCCCAAAAGCCATGGTTGAGGATTACTTCCTAATCCTCTCTCTTAGGGTGTAGTTCAACCATCTCCTACTAGGATTATGTTACAGGAATCCTATGAATATCATCGAGATCCTCATGTTGAATCCAAACAAATTTTTCATGAAGAGCAAGTTGGCCACTTCTTCATGAACTATGCAGCCTTTTGGGATCACACTAAAAGGCTCTACCCTAGCTTGGTTCCAACCCTTACACATTGAAGACTTTAAATAATTGGATCGATTCCTTGAAGATTTCATGAGGGAATTTTGAAAATAAGGGGCTCCTCATGATATCTCCTTGCTAATCCACAAGTTCAAACAATCTACATTGGAATCTATGCAATCGAACACATGACGATTCAAGAAATACATTGCAATATGTCCACCCTAACGTTACCCTTAGAGGAAATGATGGTATCACTGTTCATGGATGGATTTACAAGTAGTGAGACGTGAAACTATGTAAATATATGATACCGATTTATAGTGGATGAGTGGATCAAGGAATGCATAGACTTGAATGACAACATGACAAGAGGCTTAAAAATCCTAGAAGAATATATTAGAGTAAGCACTACGAGTGTTCACTTAAATTCCTCAGTTAGTTAATTGGACACTAAACTTGCTATGAAATCGAGTCTCCCTTCACAAAATTAGAAGAAATAGTAAGAATGCGCACCACCAATTAGATCATGTGTCAACTGTGGAGGTGATCATCATATCACTATTGTTCTAGACTTGAGCAAGGATATAGTAATAGGCCACCCTTGGATAGAAGGAACCTGCAATACTACAAAATTGAGAAAAAAAATTGGATACATTTCATAATAGAGTGTTTTTACAATAGGAAACATATGCGACAATAGGAGTCATATGTGTCCAAAGACTCTATATCTATCAAGGCCCACTTGAGTATCAACCATATCCACAGTGATATGCAGAAGAATGAGATCAAACCACACCTCAACCAAGTAATTTCCTTAAAATATAGTATGAAAGATAATTCTAAAAGAATTTTAGTACAACTTATTCAAGTGTCTTACTCAAGGAGCTCAAAATCCACTATGATTATGTTATGGGATTCCTATGATGCCTACATCGTAGAACCTTCAAAATACCCATCTAGGCAGGGGTTTCAAGTGCAAGTTTGGGATCAAGGCCAACATACCTAAGGGAAGAATGAACCAAAGTATGCAAAAGTTTGGTATACAAGCCCAAGGAATCAAGATCGACCAATAACAAGTGACTTAAAAGGGCGATGTTGTAAGTGCAATGATGATCACTTATCTATGATTGCCCTCTAGCACAAGTAGAAAATCCTCCATCTAGCATTGGATTCTATGAGGAATGTGGTATAGAGCATGTTCTCAAAGATTTCACCAAGAACCCCAATATGGTTTAGATATTTCTTCAATGTGGTCATATGCCTTTGGCTAGTGATAGTGACAATGTGAAATCGGTTCAAGTGAATACAAGACCACGAGCAAGAGCTAAGATAGATTTTTAGGATTTATCCCGAAGTGAGGATCAAAAGATTTTTTACACATCAAGCCAAGATTCAAAACGAATTTGTGATAGAAAGAAGGGAAAAATCAAGACAAAAGAAAAAACTCTCACAGAACCAATAGAAAAAAAGCTAGAATAAGAGAAAAAGAAGAAAAATTTTTGAAACTTTAGACAAGCGAAGAGAGTCACCAATCTCAAGAAGACACCCTCCATGCTAGAAACCTCTCTCACTCAATCAAATGCTTAACTGCATGCCAAGGAGCATGAAATCTCTCTCACTTGATCAAATGAGCACGAGAAAGCAAGTCTACATCAAGATAGATATGCCATAGGCTTGATGTTGGCAACCCCAATGCCTAGGGACTTGCAAACAATGATCAAGGCATATCAGGCTAGGATAATAGCAGGAACTAGAGTAGAACATAACGAGAAAAGCTATCATAACATTGATTTGTAGAAAGAAAGACTAGAAATGTGCAAAAAGATGATTTAAATTGCTTAGCAGTTGTTAAAGGAGGTGCCCTTACCTATCCTTAACACAATAATACTTGAACCAATTTTCAAGGGGATGAGACTTCTTTCAATAATCAAGTTTGTCTTAAACAATGATCATGTTGATAAATAGAGAAGTTCCAACCAAAATAGACCTAGGTATGAGGGACCCATAGCAAAAGAGCTAGAACTTAATATTGTAGACATAGTCATTATTGAGGACTTGATTCCTACTCTTGAATAGCTATTGTTGGTGAAAGAGACCAAGGAGCAAGTTTGAGAAGACAAGGTAGCTAGAGAAGAAGAGGAGGATAGTAAAGCCTCCAAAATTTTGCAAACCCTTACATTAAAAAAATTGTGATCTTCATCACTACAAAACTTTGTAAATAATCACTTTGTGTAATTCAAATGCCATTTTGTGCAAGCCAAGGAGCCCTTGAGCTTGAGGAGTACAATTAGGATCCCCACTTCAAATTTCATAATTTTTGGAGCTAGTTTGAGCCCTCAAATAGCTTAGGAACCGAAATTTTAACTAGGCCGGACAATAGATTTGAAACCGATCAAAACTAATAAAAAACTATAAAAAGATCTTGGGAGTTCATTTTTGTATGAGATTCCATTGTTCCACTCTTTGTCCTAGTTTTTCTGTGTGTATGTGTGCATGTGATTGTGCTTTTCAGTCACTCACTTGTACACTCCTATCACTCTTGATTGTCATATCATCCTCACGTATCCATGGATTGACATTTTTGAGGTGGATCTTCACCACCATGGTACTTCCATTGTGCTAGAGTGACATTAAATTTGGCACCATTCTTAGGGAGTGCAATTTGAGGAAGAGCATGTGATGGTAAGATGTAGAGTATCAACGTTGGAATCGATGGTAAGTAGGTAATTGTTGTTACTCTTTTCATCATCATCATCATATCCACCATCCCCGCCCTCGTCTACCTTCCATCTCCACCTTCATCAAAAATTTTAGATTTTAAGCATATACCACCCATTCATTCCCTCATTGCCTTTGCGAGAGAGAGAGAGAGAGAGGGAGAGAGAGAGAGAGAGAGAGAGAGAGAGAGAGAGAGAGAGAGAGAGAGAGAGAGAGAGAGAGAGAGAGAGAGAGAGAGAGAGAGAGAGAGAGAGAGAGAGAGAGAGAGAGAGAGAGAGATTTCTTGCTGTGTTTGTGTGTTTTTAAGTGTTTCGTATAGGAATGAGCTTCAACATCAACTTCAGCTCCATCATCAAGCACTACAGGCACTATGTGTGCAACATGAGGTGATCATCTATGTCTATCTTGATAGACAAAGAAAGTTGGTATTTTTTATTTTCATCTAGCTCATGATAGACATGCCCATAGGGCATCCATAAAACACAAAATGCATCAAAAGATTTTTGCATTTTTTTCTTCTATCATGATAGACAAGATCCGCGACAGACATTTTCTATTGTGATAGATACATCTATCATGACATATGCTCTTTGTGATAGATGATAGAGATTGTTTATCATGACAGACAATCATTTGTCATGATAGACACCCACCCATCACAACAGACACACCATGTATAACGACACATGCTTTTCACAACAAATGACAAACTCTTTTTTTGTGATAGATAGATCATCTATTGTGGTAGACACCTTGTTGCAACAGAGGACACGCCCATCTGCCACAACAAATGCACCTCATCTATTGTGATAGATGCCCATCTATCATGATAGACGAATCGTCCATCATGATAGATGAATTCCATGATAGACAATGGACTGGTCTATCGTGCTAGACACAGTCTATTGTGACAAACAAAAATTGCAACAGACACCGTCTGCCATGACAGAAAGGCATACCGAGAATAGTGTTGAAATTAAGGGATATCTTTTGTACCATCAATTGACAAACACAATCACTGTGAATCAAGATATGGTATTTGCTGAATATTCAATTTTCCCTCTAGTTGAATGTAAAAAATAGCCAACAGTTAGCTCACAAGATGTGTATTATACATTCATGCCTTTGTTCCAAAGTGGTGCCCTTGACTATGGCTATGTAGATCAACCAACTCAGGCTCAAAGGCCTAAAAATTCCAGCAAAATAGAGCTAAAAATGCAAAAACTTTCCAACCAAATGCCCATCATGTGGGAAGTATAGTTTGTATACTTGCACTTAGGTATTCTTTACCATTCTTTATTTTTCTATCATAGTCACTTTGGCCATATTGGCCTTTAGTGGGAGATTATTATTGTTAGTGTCCATGTGAAAGATCAAATGGCCGTCGGGCGCTTTTCTATATGTTCTTTAATAAAACACATAGTGGCCTAGTCAGCCATAGACTATAAGTTCAACTGCATTTGTAACACCTAAAAAATATTTCTTTGTGTTCCTTGTGTACTGTGTTTTTTTGTGTATTCTGTAGCCTTTGTGCAGACTATTGTGTGTGTTGCTTGGAGCTTAGTTTTCTAATCTAAGGGTATCTTCTGGAGCTCTCAAGAAGGAGAGTTCAACATGGTGCATCGCCGTCAAAATAATTCATGCAACAAACCAATTAGACAAAATCAAAACAACGAGAAGGCCGAGCGAGACCAAGCAAACAAGGAAGTCAAAGAAGACCTGGCAACTAGGCCTATTGAATTTCCAAAATTACTACTTCTTGTAAAACAGTGATTTTGATCACTACATGCCATTGTAAATTCCATTTTTGACAATCTCGATTCCATTTTGTTCAAGCCAAGGAGTCCTAGAGCTAAATATCAATTTTTGTAATTTTAAGAGCTCGTTTGAGTCTCCAAAATAGCCTAGGAACCTAATTTTTAACTAGGACACTAAAGTCTAGACAGGGCCAAAGCTAGTGAAAAACTATAAAAAGAGCTAGAGAGCTCATTTTTGGGGTTGGCATTTTGGGAATTGAAATGAACAAAAGACATTTTGATCTCATTTTTGGGTTAATCAAGATTCCATTGCTCCATCTCTTTGTCTTGTTGTGTGTACATGTGTGTGCATGTTGGTGTGCTTCTCACTCACACACTTGTACTCCCACTTTCTCATGGTCATGATACCACCCTGATGTCGCCTTGGATTGACAATTATGAGGTGGATCGCCTCATGTTGATACTTCTCATTGTGCTAGAGTGACACCAAATTTGGCACCGTTGGTGGGGATAGAGCCTTGAGGGCGAGCGTGTGATGGTAAGATGTAGAGATTTGACATTGGAATGGTAAGTAATAAGGTAATTTCTTTACTTGTCATAGTTTTTACATCATCATAACCTTCCTCACCATCTCCCACTTCCATCTCCGTCTTAACTGAATTCTTAGTTTTGGAACATGTTCTCACCTCTATCTCATTTCAGCTCATTGTGCTTATGAGATCGAGAGAGAAAGCAATGTTGTATGTTGTGATTTTGCATTTTTTTGAGCTTCTTTGCAGGTACCAATATCCACAATGACTATAGTAGCTCCAACAAGTACAAAACTTCTCAGCAAAAACCCTGAGGCATAGCTCTTTGTCAATCGTGATAGATAGAAAACTTGCTTATTGGGTAAATCTTGTAGAGAGTACGCACGCGGAAGGAAAATGAAAAGTAAAGTACTCTCACAAAACAAAGAATGTGTGAGACACAAAATGAGTAGACCATGAAATGGGTAAACTCATGTGGATTAGAAATGAGCTTGCCAAGAGCATGGAGTAGGCTCCTCAAGCTTCTAACCAAGTACAAATGAGGGGAGAGGCCCTCCTTATATAGATTTGGGAGGGGCTCTCAAAAGTACATCATATGTGGGATAAGTCTCCTGAAAGGAGAATGAATACAACTGGTAGAAGCACATGGCAAGGTACCCAAATATGAAGGAAATACAATATAAAATGGAAATATACTAGAAATGGAGTGCCTCTTGGATAAAAAATGGAGATGCACTCGTGCGGATACAAATGTAGATGAAGTAGGAGCAATCATGTCATCAACACCCCCTCTGCAACTTCATTTTGGAGCAGCTGAATGCTGCAGAGGTCCACCAAGCATTGAAGTGGTACTGGAGGTAGAGCCTTCGTGAACATGTCCGCCAGGTTCTTCTGAGAGGTACACTGCTCCAGAGTAATCTCTTGAGATATGAGCTTCTCGCGGATGAGGTGGTACTGGATCTCGATGTACTTCGTCCGAGCGTGGAACACTGGATTCTTGGCGATGGCCAAGGCTGACTGGCTGTCCGTGTGAAGACATGTCAGAGTATCCTGCAAAACATCAATGTCAGATAATAAACATTGAAGCCAGATGGCCTCACATGCGGCAAAGCTGGATGCTCAGTACTCGGCCTCGATAGATGATAGTGCAACTGTACGCTGCTTCTTACTTGCCCAAGAGATAGGTCCTGAGCCAAGCAAGAATATATACCCAGAAGTAGACCGTCGAGAATCAGGATCACCAACCCAATCTGAATCTGAATATCCGGCGAGTTCGATGCCCCCTCTATACCAAAGATCATGATGTCGGGTGAGGGAAAGGTATCGAAGTAGTCTCTAAGCAGCATCCCAATGAGTCTGGTGAGGCTAATGTGAAAACTGACTGAGTATACCAACTGCATAAGCAATATGTGGTCTAGTATTGGCAAGATAGAGTAATGAGCCAACAAGCTGTCGATAGGTATGCACATCCACAAGTGATGATGAGTCCTCCAGTGTAAGCTTGATGTTGGGATCAAGTGGTGTAGAAACTGAGCGACACTGGTCCATGCTATATCTGGAAAGTAGATCAGAGCAGTACTTCTTCTGTGATAGGAATATACCTTCTTTTGTTTGCCAAACTTCCATACCCAAGAAGTAGTGTAGTAATCCAAGATCTGTCATAGAGTACTCAAGGTGAAGCTGTGTGATGATAAACTGGATGCGTTCTTTGTTTGAGCCTGTCAAGATCAAGTCATCTACATAGAGAATGATGATGGCTACTAAAGACTCCTTTTGATAGATATAGAGATTAGCATCAGCATTGCTTCTGTGAAATCCTTTGTCTTCAAAGAACTTGTGAATCTTTTCATACCAAGCCCTGGGAGCTCGCTTAAGTCCGTAAAGTACCTTGTGAAGCTTGTAGACTTGATCTTCTTTGCCTTTGATCTTGAAGCCTTCAGGTTGTTCAACATATACTTCTTCTTGAAGATCTCCATTGAGGAATGCATTTTTAACGTCCAGCTAGTAAATGGGCCACTTAAAGTGAGCACTTAGTGC
Source organism: Ceratopteris richardii (assembly GCA_020310875.1). Taxonomy (NCBI): domain Eukaryota; kingdom Viridiplantae; phylum Streptophyta; class Polypodiopsida; order Polypodiales; family Pteridaceae; genus Ceratopteris; species Ceratopteris richardii. The sequence goes on from CM035410.1 coordinate 165,743,380, forward strand.
TAAGATGATTCTTATGGTTGTGAATCTTGCAGTAGGAGCAAAGGTTTCTTCATAGTCAATGCCATGTTGTTGCTTGTATCCCTTAGCTACCAAACTTGCTTTGTATTTGTCTAATGTGCCATCTGACTTGTACTTAACTTTATAAAGCCACTTAACTCCTATGACTTGATGATTTGTGGGCTTAGGTACAAGAGTCCAAGTTTTGTTCTTCTCAATTGCGTCCATTTCTACTTGCATATCTTCTTCGGTTGTCCTTGAGCTTCTTTGTAATTAGATGGTTCTGGGATTTGTTGAATCTGATGCATTAAGGCGTGATTGACATAATGACTTTGTTCTCGCTGTTTCTTGTCAATAAGTCTTTGAGATCTTCTCGGATGACTTGAAGTACTTGCTTCTGAGTTAGAGTGTGGAAATACTAAGTCCCCCTCTGAAGTGTAGATAGGTGGACTAAGACTTGTACTTGAATCTTTTCTTGAGTATGAGGAAGCTTCATTGAAGATCACATCCTTCGAAATGGTGATGGAGTGGTTTTCCATATCATATAGACGGTATGCCTTTGATTGGTCACTATACCCTATGAATATGTGTTTCTTGGATTTTGATTGTAACTTGTTTCTATCTTCTTTTGGTACATGGACAAAATCTTCACTACCAAAGACTCAAAAGTAATTCACATTTGGTTTTCTTCCATAGTAGGCTTCGAGGGGTGTTTTGTTTTGTAATGCACTTGTAAATCCTCGATTAAGAATGTGAACGGCAGCATGCACGGTTTCTGCCTAGAACTTGTAGGGTAGATCCTTGTGATGAAGCATTGTTCGTGCCATTTCCATCTTACTGCGTATCTTCCTTTCAGCTACTCCATTCTGGGATGGAGTATGAGGTTGGGTGACTTGTCTTTTGATCCCTTTCTGGTTGAGAAAGTTATCAAAGTCATGATTGATAAACTCACCACCTCCATCTAATCTGATGGTTTTAACTTTAGTTGAAGCTTCATTCTCAACTTCCTTGATCCAAGTTTGAAACTTAGAGAATGTGTCTTCCTTTGACTTCAAAAAGTATACCCAAATGTGTACCTAAGTACCAACTTAGGGACTTGTGGAGAAAGAGACTATACCTCGATCCCCCTCAAGTGCATATAGTGGGGATTCACGCTTTATTTATCAATCCGAGGAGTATCAAAACCTAGCCGAGTGTATGAAGACATGCATTCAAATGATGATAAATGCAAATGAGCTTGTCAAAGAGTGTAAATAAGTCTAAGTCTATTCCAAAAAAGGTTCAGGGATCTGTTGAGATTTCAGGATACTTGGAGTAGCAGCCAACAGTAAATCAAGCTTTTCTCTTAGCTCCGAACTCTGAATATAGTGAATAACGGGTTCATTTCGAAGCTCTCAAGAAGACGCATCTAATGCCAGTCTTTTCACTCAATTTTGACACTTTTGTTTCAAGTTATGAGCAAAATATTGAGTCTCAAGAATGACCTTCCTACACTTCAGCACTTCCTACACTTCACACACACGTAAACAATAGCAAACAAGCACTTTCATGGATAGAAAACACTTCCAAGCACTCTTTTCAAGCATCACACATGCACACAAACTCACAAAGAAGATGATACAGAGAGGAGAAGACACAAATTCGAAATTCTGTGCTCTTGATTCTCACAATGGCAAAAAGTCTTTACAAAGAGTCACAAATTGACTTATATACATGTGCCCTAAAAATGGTCCTTTCACACAAGAGACCGACACTTTATTCACTAAAAGGTTAATTTCCTACTAATTTACATGGGTAAGCTACTAATCTCCAAGGGTATGCATCTAGAGGACTCCTCTAGTGCATTTACATCGGAAAATATGTTACAAAATGGCTATGATACAAAAATAAAGTGTTCGAATCAAAAAAATTTTGGGGCCCATATTTTTCTGTGCCTTTTGCTCTTCTTAGCTCTGCAACAATCTCCCCCTCTTTGTCTGTGTCGTCCCTTGACAGGCTTTTGCTTTTGGCGGGAGTATGTTCTGTAAACTTTTTGCTCTGTCTCATTTAGCAGATTAGCTTCACATATCATAAGTTTCTTCCATTGTTCTGCTTTCACACCGTCATGTGGTGGCTGTCTGTGATCAGCGAAGAAGCTTAATTCATATGCCACTAATATAGCATTCAAGTTTGATGACATTTTTAAGAAAATTTCTGAATCAATTTCAAAAAATCCTGTGAAAAAGGCTTCGTCAAAGGTTTGCATATATGTACTTGGTAAAAACATAAGCCTAGAATAATATGCCATTATTGTGGGTTGGCTGGGCATAACAGACAGGTCAAAAATGAGGATATCTGTGCCTTGATTAATACCAATGAAATTTAAAAACGTATAAGTCGTGTGCTTGAATACTTTCAATACTGTAAGTATCATGCTGAGGATTTTATTTGTCATCTTGATAGTTAAATCGGGGACTATTGCATAACAATGCAGCCAAAATTCAATGGTTTTTACCATATAATCCTCCGTCGGTAAATAATTATGAGGTGGACTTGGAAGTAGCGGATAATTCAACCATTGTTTATTGATCGCACCACTCTTTTGCATGTCCAAAAATTCTCTTGCTTCTCTGCGACGTGGTGTTGGACAAAATGAAGGATTTACCTGTAATAAATATGGTGCTGCTTGCTAGTGCACCCGCAAAGTAGGATTTTTCTCCAAAAATTTTCTTCTCCATACAGGTTTTGCAGCCTCAAATTCCGCTTGAGTGTAATTGAATGTATTATCTTTGAAGTACAGCTGCTCATCTGGATCCTTCTGTGTGATCTTCTTTATGTATTGCCTTGTTTTCTCTTTCAATAGTCCATAAGGAATGTTGAAAGGCTTCATGATCACATCCAGATCTTTCCCTTTTATTTTGGCCCCTTTCATAACTTTGACCACTTCATTTTCAAAATTTTCTATCAATCAAGACACCAATAGTGTGCGTTCCTTCTGACCTATTTCTCTACCTCGTCAATAGGATTATCTGGTCGTGGCTCTACTGATGTCCGGATGGATACTTTTTGTTCTGCTTTAGTTTCTAATTGTGCAAGACGTTCAGTCTTCTCTTTAACTTCTTGAAGAGCTACCCGGAGTGCCTCTTTAGCTGCAAGTAGCTCATTACCGATCTCTGCTACTTGATCTACATTTTCAATGTAGCTCACTGCAAGTTTTGTGTTGGCAGTGTATAGCTGTTTCTTGAGCTCATTGGTTTTGTTAATGTACCTCCTTTCCCATTCTTGTTTGAGAGCCTGATCCTTTTTCAATAGATCCTCATATTTTGCTATTTGGTCATTCAATTCTTTTTGGTCAGTTGCTGTGGGCTCTTGTTTTTCAATAGGTTGATCATAAAGCAGTGCTTTCATCAACTATTTATTCCTGTTGCGTAGATTATCGTTTTCCTCCATATATACTTTGAGCTGTGTTTCCAGCAGACTGCTTCTAGCTTTTATCCTCTCTTTGTCCCCTTCATTTGCTTCATGTTGTCTTTGTGATTCTATCAGTTGTTCCTGGAGTTTGCAATTCTGCTCCATTAATGTAGTGCATTGTCCTTTGACTTCAAGTATTTCTTTTTCTTTTGCTAAAACATCTTGTTGGGCCTGAATCAGCTGTGCCAACAGTTTCTCACTCATTACTTGAAATTGATTCTTTTCCTGCATGGCCTTGTCATAATCGGCATCTGTTTCCATCATTTGTTGTTGCATATCCATAGCTGTTTGTATCATCTGCTTGACGACGGGTTTCAATTGAGTAACATCAACATTTAGCCATGTGGTAGGGATGCTAGGTTCCTCACCCGTGGTAACATCTTTCCCCTGTGCCACATGTAACGTAGTATCATGGGGCTGCCGAATATGGAGTTGTATCCTTGGTCAGCCTCCCTGTGGTCAATCTTGCCTTGTGGTGTATCATCAGGTACTTCAATCACAATTTGCTCCCTATTTTGTGGTAAACTCCCTTCTTTGTCCATGTGTGTTTGTATTTCCTCTTTTATAGGTGGCACTGCATCTTTATTTGTGATTGGAGCATCCTTGATGCTGACTTTTGATTGATCATTCAATTGAATAATGTGGACCTATTCAGTGGATGCTTCTTGGTTTTTTGCCTGTGACTGTTGATTGTCAGGTGTGACCTCGACCTGATTTATCTCTATCCATTCCTCATTGTTCGTTTGTGTTCTTATGTCAGTGTCTAATGTGTCTTTCTCAAGGCTAGATGCCTCATTCGAGCTCGAATCTTCCAATCCTAGCTCTTTATATCTGACAATTTGTTCTGGGGTATGTTCTTTATTCTTTTGTTGCTTTCCTTGGCTTGCCTGTCTGTATTGATGACCTTGAACATTTAGGTTCACTTAGCCCTGCATACACATATGCGTCTCTTCTAGAGCTATAGAGAGGTCCCTTTTTGTGATTGGGTGTTGTGTCATAGGAATCTTTGGTAATGTATGTGTCCTCTTTGATTGTGGTGTCTCTTGGGCTGCTTCCTCTCTAATGCGTTTAGTCCCTCTCATGGGTTTCTTTGAATGGTTCCCACTTCTTCAATGGAAATTACTGTTTTCTTTTTCTTTGGCACAATAGATGAATTTACATATTTTGCCATCTCGGTTGAGGTTGGCATCAAGCGTAAGCACTCTTTCATTTCAAGTGCCTCATAAATCAACACAGTCAATGCTGAGCTTCCATTCAAAATTTTCCGTTGACTCCACTTCTTCTTAGCTTCAAACATGCGATCTTGAATATACGGAGTCATATTTATTTGATTTCCCACTTGCCTCATTGCATGGGAAAGTAATTGCACGACAATTTTCTGAGGTGCTGTATATCTGTGAATACTGGGAAAACAAAGATGTTGGTGTACCAATCGAATCGAGTCTTCAATATCTATTCTGTTGATTTCCAAAAAGTTTCTCTTTTTTGGATCATGACATTCATCTTTGACATTAGTGAGGCCATCTTGACTCCATCCAAAAGCTCTGTTGATTAGCTCATGAGTAAATCGAATTGTTTTCCATGTACCCACTTTGTCAAGCACTCTTGCTTCTGGGATTGATGGCTTATCTGATGCAGACTGTAGCGTATTCAGCACTTGTGTGCATCTCTGAAAATCTAGCAAGTATATTGGAAGTCGTAGGAATGCATCAATGCCAGCCCTTGTCCAGACATTTGTCATGTGTGGTAATCCTTTTATGATAGTCTGGAAATCTTGAGTCATAATCGAAAAGTAGTGGTCTCTATTCCATAATTTTAATGGTGGCCATGAAAAGGAGCTCTGCCATAGGTTGATCGTCAAGAAACCAATGAACTCTTGCCTTAGTGATTGATTCCAAGGGAAGAAGCAGGGCCTCTTCCTCTCGCATAGCCTTGGAATTAGAGGATGCCATCTGCACTCAATACATACCAGTAATCAGTGGCAAGTTGGCATCAAGAATCATCCTTCACTTATCCTTCATAAATTTGGCAACTCTCCGAGTGAATTGTGTCGTCCCTTCCCCGTGGGTGTGAGAAAGGTAATACCTGGGATTTTTTTTATACTTATATATATATATATATATATATATATATATATATATATATATATATATATATATATATATGTATCTGAAAGAAAACAGAAATGTTAGTTCATAGCCGAAGCGGTTATTGAATCATTAGTTATTTTCTTTTGGATTATTTTACAAGTGCTCTCCTATTTCCCAAGAGGGAAATGTGCTTCACTATCTAGAAGTAGAAGAAGAACGTGCCGAATGCTTGGCCTTGTACTGTGGCCCTATTGTGCATACTTTGGACTCTTGTGACTCCAGATGTGTGCAAACTGAATTACTTGGTCGATGTGTACAGATTGTTTTGCCTGTCGGCATCCAAATCTGCTTTACTCCATTGGGACAGACTATGTTCTCAGCACTCGTGGAGAATGTAGTGCTTCTCACTTTGTACTTTTGCTTCGTCAGCCTTTTGAATCTTGGAATGATTTTTGTTGCGTATCTAGGCCCCTGCTCTGTCTTTTAGTTGTTTCTTTTCTATTGTTTTGCCTTTAGATCGTACTGATTCTCCTTGTGTCTTGACTTGTCTTTTTTGATGATTGTCACTTGGGCACATGATTTGGAAATCCATATTTACGTTCTGGCCGGCTGTGCGGCTATCACCTTCTTCGGAATCCACAATCTAGCAATCCTTTGTGGACCTGGGTGTCCCACGTGACTTGCATTCTTATTCTGTAGTTGTTTCCGATGTCGAGAGTAGTTCTATTGTAGAGGATATGCTGTCACTTGATCTTTTCTGATCCAAGCCTATCTAGTGTAAGGAATGGGGTATATTCTAATGTGTGCAGGTTTTTGATAGTCTTGCTGACTAGTCCTTCTTGTGCTTGGTTCCTCATTGAGGCTTTTATTGGATAAGACACTAATCATGTGATTTACTGGATTAGAAGATTGTGTGAAAGTGAGATTTGGTGCATTCTCACATGAAGTACTTGATGGTGGGGTTTCCATAGTGTGAGTGAACATACATTCATCATAATGCTCGTTTGAGTGATCTCTTGGGTCTATACATTTGGCTTTGACCGGTCGTTCGTTTAACATGCTGAATACCTCACGATGTCCTATCTTGGCCGAGATGTATCCTAGGGACAATTGAATAGTCACTTCATATTCATATATCCAATCTTGACCTAACACGAGCTCTTCTAATAAGTCCTGATCATGACATACTAAGAGTTTCTGTTCCATAGTGTTGTTTCCAAGATGTAGAGGTAAGGTAATCTCGCCTATACATTGAGTAACTTTTCCTCCTATTCCAATCAGTGTGCCTTTGATGGGCATAATTTTACCTTGAGTTTCTGAGTCAACGAAAGTTTGATACAACTTATGGCTAATTTCTATAGGCAATCCAAATCTAGTGAATACGTTCTCAAAGAGAAACTTGGCCGTAGTTCTCGCATCGTTTTTCTTGGTTTCTTTGGCTTCAACCCATTTGGTCCAAATAGTCTGTGGCCACGATTATGTACTCGGCATGGGATCCTTTAGTTGGTGGGCTAATAGGTCCTATGAAGTCTATTCCCCATTTAGTAAAGGCTCTGGCACTCATCATGGGTTTCAACGGAATTTCATCTCTTCTAATAGGATATTTTGTTCGTTGGCAGGTATCACATCATTGAACATATGTGGCTGCATCTTCATGTAGAGTTGGCCACCACATTCCTGCAAAGAGAATCATTTTTGCAGCTTTATCTGCAGAAAAATGTCCTCCTGCAGCTCCTGTGTGTGCCATCTCTAAAACAACAAGATTCTCGTCTTCATGAATGCACATTCGTACATGATTGTCTCTTCCTTGCTTGAAGAGCTGTTTTCCTATAAGAACATAGTCCTTGCTTTGTTATGTGAGTTCATGTTTCCTTGCTAGAATAGCTCCTTCTGGGTACTCTTGGGTCCTCAAGAATTTTACCAGAGGCATGCTCCATCTTGGTGCTACTGTGGAGTAGCATAGAGTAGAGTTCTCTTCTGGATTTCGTTCTTGACAAGTTGGGCAGGCTGATACATAGTTATGTGTATCCCTCTGCATGGTTGGCCAATATATGCCTAATCTCTTCAGTGTTTGCCATGTTCCATTAGCATTTAAACGAGTTTTCCATTGATTTACATGTGCTTTTTGAAGCCACATTTCTTATTCCTCTTCTTCCACGCATCTCATGAGTAATCCACTTGAGTCTTGGTGATATAAACTTTCAGCAATGATTGGAGGTTTCTAGTCTTCCATAGATCTTGGTTTCTGTTTGGTGTGATCCCATGTTTAGGTCCATATGTAAGGATAGGGATCAACTTTTTTGCCCATTGGGGACATACTTCGAGATTAAAAAGGAAAGTGTCTGGTAGATCATCCGGTACTCCTGTGGGGGGTTCTCCATGTGTCATTCTCGATAAGTGATCTGCTCTAAATCCCTTTCTTGAATACTACTTCAAAATCAAATTCCATCAACAATAGAAACCATCGTACTAGTCGTCCCGTATTACAAGGCTTATTGACTAAGTACAGTAGAGCTTGATGATCGATGAAGAATTTTAATTTGTTTGCCAAAAGGTAGTGTTGAAACTTCTTCACTGCATACACCATCCCTAAACCCTCTCTCTCAGTCATGGTATAATTGCGCTCCGCTTGATTCAATTGTCTATTGGCATAGGCTATAGGGTGATCTAACTTCCCTGTATCCGCGGGTTGAGCTAAGATGCAACCAATGGCAAACTTGGAAGCATCTACATGAATGTGAAATGGTTTGTTCCAATTCAGTACTCGAAGGATTGGTGCTGAACTTAATCGACTCTTTAATTCGTTAAAGGCCTTTTTGCATTCTTCTGTCCAATTAAACTGAGACAATAATGCATAAAGAGGTCTAGCAATTATGGCATACATGTGTATAAATCTACGGTAGTATCCGCAGTGTCCCATAAATGCTTGCACTTCTTTAGCAGTCTTCGGTCTCGGCAAATCCAGAATCACTTTGATTTTGTCTTCGTCTGTGGAAATTCCATTTTTAGAGACAATGTGTCCTAATATCTTTCCTTGTCGAACCATGAAGACGCACTTTTCTGGATTCAGGCATACTCTATATTGTTGACGTTTGGCAAAAATCTTTCCTAGTTTAGGGATATGTTCTGATTGTATAGTTGAATAAGTGCATAAATCATCCATGTATACTTCCATGCTCTTTCTCAAGAACTCCTTGAATACATGGCACATCAATCTTTGGAAAGTGGCTGGGGCATTGGTTAGACCAAAAGGCATAACCCTAAAGGCGTACACTCCCCATTCAGTTGCAAAGGCTATTTTATGTTGGTCCTCAGGAGCAATCGCTACCTGATTATATCCTGAAAAGCCGTCTAAAAAACTATAAACTTCCTTCCCTGCCACTCTTTCCAAAAGATGATCAGTGATGGGTAATGGGTAACTATCTCTTATGGTGGCAACATTTACCTTTTTCAAATTAATGCATACCCTTAACTTGCCATTCTTTTTCGGTACGACCACCAAAGGTGACACCCATTCCGTGTGTTCGATCTCATAAATGAACCCAACATCTAACAACTTATCTATGTCTTCCTTAATTTTTGCTGAGTAAACGTCGTTATATGTGTATGGTCTTTGTTTGGAAGGTTTGGCCTCTGATGTCATAGGGATTCTATGGGCATAAATAGAAGGATCTACTCCTTTTAAATCCTTATATGTCCAAGCAAAGACATCCCTATATTCTCTTATGAGTTGCATTAACTCTTGTTCTTCTTCCATGGAGACGTCCTGTCCTATAAAGATACGTCGCTCTTCTCCTTCCTCCAAGGTTACTACTATTTTCTTGGTCTGTTCTTTGTTGTCATGTGCTATTCCTGGTTGTGCTTCTTGTTTTGGCATTTGGATAGCAATTTTTCTCTCTTCTACTTCATATTTTTTGAAGTGGGCAGGCACTTCAAATTGATCTTGGGGCTTGTTTTCTCCATCTTCTTTTTCTCTATCTAGTCCAAGTTCTTCTTTGTGTGTCATTTCTTGATTTAATTCACTAGTTATGACACTTATTCCTTGATTGTCACTTCCTGACTCAATTTGTTCCTGCTCCATTTCAATGCTCTCATAATCCTCCTTCCATTCTTTTTCAACTACTTCTCCTTCTTCAGCCTCTTGAAGAACTACCACGTATAGACTTACGTCATATCCTTCCTCGTCAATGCATTCATTCATGGTTATTACTACTTCATTTACACATACATCGAGAGTGGCTAAAATCTCCATCCAACCATGAGGTTCGAATTCTTCATCTAGGAATATTTGAGGCATGTAAGCTGGATCTTGTACAGACCTAGCGACTCCTTGTCTTGCTGCCATCCTTTCTTTCTTTCTTCTTCCTTTTTTGCAGTTTGGCATATCCATAGATGAGTGTCTTCGTTCATCCATGATTGGTCACCTGAACCTATATTGTGAATCGAGTGCTCATCCTCCTCCTTATGAATCGGATTCCATTGCAAGGGGGGAACATCTTGATACGTGTGTGTGTGGAGATTTATTCTGGTCGTGGTTCCTTCGTGCTGTAAGTATACCGCGTCTTTTCCCCAATCTTGCACTACCTTCAGTTGTCTCATGAAGGGTCTTCCCAATATCATCTCATAATTGCTAACCCTTTCAAATTGACAGATCGCTAAGGTGTGCTTGAATTCAACTCCGCAGGTGGTAAAATTTACTCTTTCCAATAATCCCAAGGGTCGTTCAGTGTGTCCATCTGCCATTTGTATTTTCATGCATGTTGGTCTTAAAGCTGGTTTTCCCCATTTCTCCCATATTTCTTTAGTCGCGATTCCTACTCCAGCTAATGCAACCACCGTCAGAGATAGTTATCCTCTTCCTATCAGAAAACACCTATTGGAAAGTGTAGAAGGAAAGGAAGTGTACAACTTCCTTGATGGCATTTTGGGCTAAAACCAAGTTGCTATACCCAAAGAACCAACACAAGATGGATTTGCCACATAGTGGGGTATTTTTGCATTTCACATGATGCCTTTTGGGCTCACTAATGCTCCTACTACCTTTCAATGACTCATGTGCCATGTGTTCAAATAATTCTTGCAAAAGAACTTAGAGGTCTATTTTGAAGATTTATGTGTGCATTCCCAGATTAGACAGGCACACATTCCTGAACTTAAACAAATCTTTGACAAATGTAGAGAATATCATCTACTTAAACCCAAAAAAGTGTGTTTTCATGGTGAGGCAAGACAAGATTCTAGGACACAGTGTCAAAGAATGGAATTTTGATGGACGAGAACAAAGTTGGAGCCATTGCTGAGTTACAAAGACCCAAGAATGTTAACAAAGTGCAAGGTTTCATGGGACATTGTGCCTATTACTGATGTTTTATCCACATGTATGCCATAATTAACAAGCCTATATACAAGCTTTTGACTAATTCAAGTGGATGAACGAGTGTGAGAACTCTTTTAATGAGCTCAAGAAGAGATTGTGTTCAAGACCAATCTTGACTATGCTGATTGGAGTAAGCCATTCCATGTCCGTGTAGATGCATCCAACTATGCCATAGGATGTGTGCTAGCACAATCAATGGGCGAAGGGAATATTGATCTTCAAATAGCTTATGCGAGTACGCAATTAAATGTAGCTAAGAAAAATTATACCATGATAGAGAGAGGACCATCAAGTGTTACTCTACCTAGTGAACAAACCTTGTAAATGATTTTCTTTTAAATAAGTTTAAATTCTTTACGGACCATCAAGTGTTACTCTACCTAGTGAACAAACCTTGCAATACTGGCAGATTAGTAAGATGGTTTCTCTTACTAATGAAGTATGAATTTGAGGTAGTTTTGAGGAAAGGCAAGTCTTGCCTATGGGCAAATCACCTTTCAAGACTAACCTTGGGAGAATCCCCACACAGAGTGTCAGATGAACTTCTTGATGCTTACTTATTCAACCTAAAAGTAGTGCCTAACTAGGCCAAAACTATCATGCCTATTTTAAACTTTGGATCTACGCATTTGGTAGTGAAAGCAAAAGGAAATGAGGTGGTAAGATCCAAAAAATATCACATATTGGCAGGGAGTATATAAAGACATTGATCAAGGCATATTGGCTCATTGTAGAAGAGGATGAATATGCAAAATGGTTGTAACTAGCACATGTAGGTGCACTACAACAACATCATTCCAAACATAAAACCCTACAAAATCTGTGAAGATTAGGCATATATTGGCCAACCATGGAAGTTGATGTCCATAGGATATGCAATGATTGCCAAATTTTTGGCATTAGACCACCAGTGGAACACGCTACCTTGTATCAAGTATCTTTAATACCAAATTGGAGCATTCCTCTAGTTTATTTTTTGAGGATGAACACTCTCCCTCAAGAGATGACTCTAGACAAGAGAAGAAGATTAGAACAGGAGGCCTTAGACTATACTCTCATTGGAGATAACTTATACAAATGTGGAAGAGATAGATACCTAAGACTATGTGACCATGAAAGTGAATACCTTAAGATCTTGGAAATTGCTCATGCGAGTGTAGTAGGAGGACACTTTGGACCAGATAGCGTGATCAAAGCAATCCTATTTATAGGAATTTGGTGCCCAACCCTTCATATGGATGCTCATACCTATGTGAAGCAGTGTGGCATTTGCGAGTGAACTTAGTATCCAATACATAAAGACGAGATGCCACTGAGGCCCATGATGGGAGGACGTGCATTCTCCAAGTGGGGCATAGACTTTGTTGGTCCTATAACCCCCCCCCTAAGAGTTCACATGTTGAATATAATATTGTGGCCATAGACCATTTAACCAAATGGGTAGAAGTGAAAGCCACACGGAAGAATGATGCACGAAACACAACCAAGTTCCTATTTGAAAATATTTTTAAAAGATATGTTTTTCCAATAGAATTGGTCAGTGATTGTGGTACCCATTTGTTGAACACAATCATTGAAAGAATTCATGGTCATTCACAAAAAGTCAGCCCTGTACCACCCACAAGAAAGCAAACAAGTAAAAAGCATAAACAAGATATTTTGCATCGTTTTGACTAAGTTGGTGAATAGTAAACATTTTGATTGGCACAAACAACTATACCATGCTATATGGGAATATTGAGTGGCCTACAAAATGCTACTCCAAGCCACACCCTTTGAGATGGTATTTTGTCAAAATGCGATGTTCCCCTTAGATTTCTTATACCCACTTTAAAAGTGGCATAAGAGCTGTAAGACAATAGTTACACAATATAACACAGGAGCAGTAGCAGAGAAGATAACAGATATAGGAGAATCTCAACAATTTTCTACTAACAGCAAGTACAAAGATGATGGCATTGTCCACTCGTGTGCTCTCAAGGTAGAGCTTAAATGGCGATCTAGACAACTCTAGATAGGGAGATACACTGTAGAGGTATGTTGGCTCAACTTGATGTCTCAGGTAGTGCAAAATTCATGTATATATAGGATCATGGGTGGCCTTCTGTGGACGCGTATACATGGGCGGTAGAGCGGGGGCAGCCACCGCCCGCGTAATTATCATACACGGCTTAGACCGGTTGAACCTAAATGATTTCTGACTCCGACAGGGAATATTCTATGGAATATTCCCTTTATCTATTGGGCAATATTCTAGCTCCACAATTTCATCTTCAATTAGCTCACGAATGTAATGGTACTGTACTTCTATGTGCTTGGTGCGAGCATGAAATACTGGGTTCTTTGCAATAGCCATACAACTTTGATTATCACACTTGAGTACGGTCGCCATATTTGATGGAAAGCCTAGATTTGCAAGAATTCTCCTTAACCAAACTACCTCACAAGAAGCAAAACAAGCTACTTTTTACTCTACTTCAGTGGAGGAGAGTGCGAGAGTTGGTTGCTTTCTACTTACCCAAGAAAATATTCCTGAACCAAGTGAGAAACAATATCTAGAAACTGATTTTCTAGAATCACAATCTCCAACCCAATCTGAATCACAATATCCTTGGAGTGTATCACCTGTGGTATAAAAAATACCAAAATCCAAGGTTCCTACAATGTACCTTAGAATTCGCATTCCAGCATTCCAGTGACTCTCCTTAGGTTTGTTGGAAAACCTGCTTAATACTCCAACAACATAGCAAATGTCTGGTCTAGTGTTGCACAGAAAAATAAGACTTCCAACGAGCTTCCTATAATTCTTAGCATCTACATCAGGCATGTTATCATCCATAGATAGCTTATGATTTACCTCCATAGGTGTGCTAGTTGGCTTGCAGTCCATCATTCCAAATGCCTTGAGAATCTCTTTGGCATATTTTTGTTGTGAGATGAAAATGCCATCCTTCCTTTGCCATACTTCAATTCCGAGACAAAAATGGAGTAGACCTAAGTCTGTCATTTCAAACTCAGTTCCCAAGTTGATCCGAGTTTGATTGATCAGTTCCTGATGATCTCCTGTAATGATCAAATCATCTACATATACAATGACAACAACTAGCTTGCTATCCCTTTTCGTTACATACAAGTTAGCATCAGAAGTACTTCTTTTAAAACCCATATTTTTGAAAAAATGATCTATTCGTTGGTACCAAGCTCGTGGAGCTTGCTTAAGTCCATACAAAGTTTTCTTCAACCTGCAAACTTTATTTTTTGAATTGGGCACCTCAAAACCTGGTGGTTGAGATACATATACCTCCTCCTTGAGGTGACCATTCAAAAATGCGGATTTGACATCCATCTGGAAAATAGGCCAGGCCTTTTGTGCAGCGACTGCAAGTACTGTCCGAATAGTTGTCATGCGTGCTGTTGGCACAAAGTTTCTTGAACATCAAATCCTTCGATCTGTGAAAAACCCTGTGCAACTAATCTTACCCTATACTTTTCTAATGTTCCATCTGCTTTATACTTAGCTTTCCAAATCCATTTAGTACCTATTACCTTCTTCTTTGGCGGCAAGTCGACTAGATCCCATGTATCATTTTTTAGTATACTATCATACTCCGACTGCATTGCAGCTCTCCAACCTGGATCATCAAGGGCTTCTTCAATGGTGGTAGGTTCCTTTATTGAGCCCATGATATCTGCCATTAGAGCCATGTTAACAATGTGTTCTGAGGCTCTTCTTTGCTCCTCTATTCTCTTTGATCTTCGTAATCCATCCGATGATGATTCTGGTACATCTACATGTGGATTGTGATTATCAAAGAGCTGTTGTGCCCACTTCGGTAGTGGCTTACGTTGTGCAGCTACAACTGGTTGGCTTTTTATTGAGGAAATTTCTCCATCAGATGTTTCCTCCTCCTCAACTTTAACCTGTCTTTTGATAGGCACAAGGTGAGATATTTCTCCGTTTGATGAGATAGTAGATTTACCTTTATCTTCTACTAAGTGTGGTTGTTCATCAAACACCACATCTCGGCTGACAAAAATCTTCCTTGCCTCAGGATCCCACAACTTGTATGCTTTAGACTCTTCACTATATCCTAGGAAGACACACTTTTTGCTTTTTGAATCCAACTTTGATCTTGTTGAATCAGGAATATGTGCATAACAGAAACAACCAAAAATTCTGAAATGCAAAACTGAAGGCTTTTTACCAGAATATGCTTCTTGAGGAGTCATCCCCTTTAGTGCTTTTGTGTAGCTTCGATTGAGGATGTAGAATGCTGTATTGACTGCTTCCGCCCAGAATGAATCAGGCATGTCTTGAGCCTTTAACATACAACGAGCCATTTCAACCACTATCCTATTCCTGCGCTCAACAACGGCATTTTGTTGAGGTGTATGAGCTGTGGTAAGTTGCCTTTTCACACCATGCTCCTTACAGTAATTATTGAATTCTGTTGACAAGAATTCACCTCCTCTATCTGTTCTGAATTTCTTCAGGTTCCTTCGTGATTCATTTTCCACATACTTATGCCACATTTTAAATTTCAAAAGCATCAACCTTCTCTCGAATGAAATAAACCCACATCTTTCTACTATAATCGTCGACTAACAGCAAAAAGTAGAAAGATCCTCCTAAAGCAGGTGTAGACATTTTACCGCAGAGATCAGCATGTACCAACTCTAGAGGAGCTTGAGATCGATTGTTGGTCTCTCTTGGAAATGCCTTTCGTTGTTGCTTGCCCATCATACAAGCTTCACAAGGTTCCTGCAACTCTGAAAATGCAGGCAAATGAGCAACCATCCCTGTTCTTTGCATCTCCTTCAAAACTGCAAATCCGAGATGCCCAAATCGTTGGTGCCATAACTTGCTTACATCTTTATCTTCTGTAGCAATTAAAGCACTTAATTCATACAAGTTATCCCGTCGTATGCCTTTACCTACAACATTACCTGATGAATCCATGATTTCTGCACCACTCTTATTGAAGTGAACTTCGAGTCCACGATCTGTTATTGCAGAAACTGACAACAAATTTCTTTTAAGTGTAGGTACATAGAGAACATCGGATAACTTTTTCTCAACTCCTGGAGAAGTGATAAAAGAGATGGTTCCAGTTCCTTCGACTGAACACTTGGAGTCATTTCCCACCACTACATTGATGGATTCCCGCAGAGGCACTAGGGAACTATACCAATCCTTTTTACTGGTCATATGGCGAGAAGCTCCACTATCTAAAATCCATGGTTCATCAAACACGAGCTTGAGCAGATGAACATACCTCTTCAATAGCTACCCAAAGTTCCAACTCTGTGTTGTTTGCAAACTCTTTGTTCTTCCATGATGATTTTACAGTCCCATTCCGTTCATCAGCTTGCTTCTTTCTGCAAACCTTGATGGCATGGCCTTTCTTTTCACAATAGAAGCAACTTCCTGTGAACTTTTTCTTCTTTGGCTTCTTCTTTGATACATCAAAAGAGCCTTTACCTTTTGCATTTGCTGAAAAAGCAGCATCACTTGTGCTTTGCCGATTCCTCAACCGCATCTCTTCTTCTAAAAGCATAGCACAAAACTCTTCAAATGTGAGGGGAGTTGGTCTTACCTGAGTGTTAAGGGCTGTTACTAATCCATCATACTTTGCTGGAAGAACACGTACACATCTTCGAGCCAGCTCTTTTGGTGCTATAACAACACCAACTGCAGCCAATTGGTCTTGAAGATGTTTTATCCGTTTGATAAAATCTTCAGCCTTTTCAGAATCAGAATGCTTTTCATTTGCCAATTGATTTTCTAAATTCTGTATCCTAGTGTGGTTCTTGGTCTCATATTGTCGAGCCAATATGCCCCAAGCCTCATGTGCTTTAGTAGTATGTTGAACTAAAGTAAGCATAGAATCACTTACACTAGTGACAATTGCACATAATGCATTAGCATTCCGCCTCTTCCAAGCTCGTAGAAGATCTGGATCTGGCTGAATCATCAATCTTGAATTAGCTGGATCTTCAACTGGTATAGGCTCTGGATCCAATCCCATCAGTCCCATGACAGTGTCAAGTAATTCATAGGAGTCCAAAATTGTAGAAATTTTGAACTTCCAGAGTGTATAGTTGGATCCATCCAGCTTCCCTTCAGTGAACGCAGGTGGACGAATTCGAATAGGTGCAACATTAACATTAGATGAAGCACCAAGACCAGTGTTCGACGACGAAGCCATCATGTAATCACTCGAATAATCTATTGATATTCTAGTCTGCTAGTAGGCTAAAATAGTGATACTTCTCAAGCTATTCGAACCTTACGACTCTGATACCATGTAAGACAATAGTTACGCAATATAACACAGGAGCAATAGTAGAGAAGATAACAGATATAGGAGAATCTCAACAATTTTCTACTAACAGCAAGTACAAAGATGATGGCGTTGTCCACCCGTGCGCTCTCAAGGTAGAGCTTAAATGGCGATCTAGACAACTCTAGATAGGGAGATACAAGGTAGAGGTATGCTGGCTCAACTTGATGTCTCAGGTAGTGCAGAAGTCATGTATATATAGGATCAGGGGTGGCCTTTCGTGGACGGCTATACATGGGCGGTAGAGCGTGGGCAGCCATCACCTGCGTAATTATCATACACGGCTTAGACCGGTTGAACCGACCTAACAAATATAAATGATTTCTGACTCCGACAGGGAATATTCTATGGAATATTCCCTTTACCGTCGCGCTGGCGGCGCTGCCCTCGGACCCCCACCAGGGGGCCCATTGGCCCCCTGGGACCCCCCAGCCAGGGGGCCCGCTGGCCCCCTTGGACCCCCTTCAACATGCAAGTTGGGATTCCCATGCACGCTTGGCTTCTCCTCATAATGGGGGCCTTACAAAATGTGCATACAATCATGAGGGGTAGACATTGATCATATACTAACAAGAGCATCAATAGATTGGCCATGAGCTCTTGTCTAGAATTTTTTACTTAGAATGACTAAGAGAAACTTGATTAAGAGCAGCCATTGGGATTTATGAAATCAAGAAAAGACAAAAGGCCTATTTCGATGAACATGTCAAAGATAAAATCTTGAAGGTAGGTGTTGGCAGCAGCTAGGGCAGTCAAGGCCTTACAAGACAGGGAAGTCGACAAAGGGAGTCAAAACAAAGGGAGATCCAAGCAGGACTGAGTAGGAAAAGTAGTCAACGCAGATATGACAAGTAGGCCACATAATTTTTCATGAAGAAATACTTCCCAAACAGTGATTTTAGCCACTTCACACCATTGTAAATATCATTTTCCATTATTCGTAATCCATTTTGTTCAAGTTGAGGATTCCTTGAGCTTGAGGAGTATTAGAAGTATCTATGTACCAATTTTCATAATTTTTAGAGATTGTTTGAGCCTCCAAAATAGCCTAGGAACCTAATTTTAACTAGGCCAGACACTAGGTCTGGATAGGGCCAAAACCTAGTCAAAAACTATAAAAAGAGCTAGAGAGCTCATTTTTTATGTTAGCTGGTGAAAGTTTTGATCTATTGTAAGAGCTTTTTGAGTGATACAAAGAACTCCATTGTTCCTCTCTTTGTTCTTGCGCTGTGTGCGCATGTGTGTGTATGTTTGTGCATGCTTATGTGCTTCTCACTCATGCACTTGTGCCATCACTTGCTCATAGTTGTCATACTAGTCCTCACATCTGCACAGATTGAGAATTATGAGGTGGATCTCCCACATTTGTACTTGCCATTGTGCTACAGTGACACCGAATTTGGTGCAGTTGCCGGGGAGAGAGCTTCAAGGACGAGCATGTGATGGTAAGACGTAGAGTTGTGATGTTGGAGTCATAGGTAATTTCTCTATTTTTCCTTATTTTTCTCTTCCTTCATCATCATCCTCACCATCTCCCACCTCCATCTCCACCTTCACAAAATTTTCAGTTTTTTGGTCACATCATCTTCCCCACCTCATTCCCCTCATTTCATTTGTGAGAGAGAGCTTGTGTGCGATCTATTTTTGTTTGTTTTTGAGCGTTTCTTGTAGGTTTTGGCTGTATCATCATCTCCAGTAGCTTGGGCAAGTACAAAAAATGTTTGCACAGGTCTCGAGGTGTTGAGCTCTATCAATCATGATTGATAAAAAACTTGACCATTTGGTAAAATTAAGTGCATATTCATAATCTAGAGGCCTTGCACATCACTAATCCACAAAATAATTTCAAAAAATTTGCATTTCCTCTATCCATCATGATTGACACCATCAATCATGATTGACAATGTCCATCACGACGAACAGCTTGTCCATTGCAATCAACAGGCCTCGACAGATAGCCCATCAATCATAATTGATAGCGTCCATTGCGACGGACACCTCAGTCCATCAATGTAGCTCAAGCATGATTATCACCTCCTTTACTTGTCAATCCGTGGAGACATGAGGATAGGTATGAAGACCATGAGCAAGTGAAAGCACAAGTGCGTGAGTGAAAGCACACAAGCATGCACACACATACACACACGCACACACGATAAGAGAAAAGAGAGGAACAATGGAAAGCTTCAATTACAAAAGAGTTCTCATACAAAAGCTCAAATCTACAACAAGCTAACCCCAAAAATGAGCTCTCTAGCTCTTTTTATAGTTTTTTGACTAGTTTTGGCCCTGTCCAGACCTAGTGTTTGGCCTAGTTAAAAATTAGGTTCCAAGGCTTATTTGATTATGAAAATTGGTAGGATGATACTTCTAATACTCATCAAGCTTGAGAACTCCTCGAATTGAATAAAATAGAGTTAAAAAAATATGAAATGGTATTTACAATGGCTTTTAGTAATGAAAATCACTATTTTTATAGGGATTCCGCCTAAAAATTTGAGATGTACTTCTTGGAGCTCCCTACTTGCTCCTTCTTCTTGTGTGTCCACTTCTTTGACATGTTCTTGTGCCTCGTTCTCGACCTTGAGTGCTAACACTCCCCCCTTCTCGAGTTTGTCGTCCCTGACAGACCCTTGTTGTAGTGGTTTTTCCATGTAGCACTTTGAGAGGTAGTGTCCATCCTGTATGAACAAGAGCCATCTATCTTCCAAACGTAACAAGGTCGGTTGTCTGGTTCTTCATCTTTCCTTGTGAGCCTTTGCAAGTTGTAGTCCCTTGGTATGTACTTCATCCTCGGATTCTTGCATGAAGATATATTTGTGAGCTTTCAAAAGTTGCTAGGTGCTCAAAAGAGGTTGTCCATGTTGATTTGGAGCAGCTATCGGTGGTGGATTGCTTTGTTGCTATTGGTGTTGTCACCTTAATGTCCTCTGGTTCATTCAAAGATGATATTCATAGTAGTCATGCCAAGTACTCGTAACCCATAATGAGTGATGGGTTAGTGTGTCAGTGCATGGGTTGAAGATAGTATGTGCCTTGTGCATGGCCTTGTAATGTGACCCTATGCATGCATACTTGAAAAATGCATTGGAAGAAGTGTGGTGCAAAAAGTGGAGGTCTTGAGCTAAGTGCTCAAGGGCATGCTGACGAAGAGGTTTCCTAATCTATCATGGTTATGGTGTTGCCAAAGTAAGGATTCTTACCATGGTGAATGATTGATCGATGTTTATCTCTTCATGTTGTACACCCATCACTATGATGAACCATGGGCTGGTCTATTGTTGTCAATGAATGCCCTTGTTGATGGTCCACTGATGAGATTCTTCGAGCGCCTAGTCCTATCCCCTCTCTTCAAGGAAAAATTTGCAAAATACTAAGAATTGAATTTCTTTATATTCCTTGACAAAAAACATTGGGTAACCACACCAAGCCTAGTTTCACATATTCTCTTTAGCTCACCATAAGCAGGAGTCTTCTCCCCTAATATACATACGAGGATTTGCAGGGTACTAGAACTACCCCTTGCAGATATCTCCTTGGATGCTCTGGTACATACAATAGTTAAGCATCACTCAAGTTGTGGACCTTCAAGCTCTTCCCTCCTACCATGGTAAGGGGGAACAATAGTTGTGGATGCCATATTCATGCCAAGTTCTTGACATCTACTAGATAATGCAGCAATAATATCATGTGCTAGCCAAGACGCACTTCTATCAAAACTGATAAATGCCCAATAATCAATGTTTCCATCTTCAACTAAGCATGACTCATTCATGTTCCATGAGCCAAACCTGGGAACAAGCTCTCCCCCCCCTTTTTTTTTGAGATGATTGTCACAAAACAAGCAGAAGGATGTTAGTATCAATAAAATAATTTACATATGTCAAATGTGTCTCATGTCCTGGAACTCTCAAATGTGTCTGTGCACAACCATGTAATGTGGCCCTATATAAATGCATACTTTGGAAATGCATGACCTGAATGGTGCAAAAGTCAAGGTTATGCCAAAGGCACATGGTTGTCACACGTGGAGGCTTCTGATGATACTTGGGGGCATGGATGCAAGCTAAACTTTGAGGTGTCCCTTGGACCTCAAGATGACAACTGATCATCCTCCTTATAGGGATCCATTTGAGAACCATGTTCGGCTGCATAGAGATCACCTTGGGCTTCTTCATCTTCAGATGGTTTCTTAAATTTTGTATCCCACGTGGTTGGGTCTTTGGTTCTACGAGGGCTACTAGTGCTTTTGGCTTCCATACCCATACCATTGTTGCTAGTCTTTTGACTCTTGTTGAAGAGGTGAGTTGTTCTGTGTTTGGTTTTGGTGTTTGGTTCTGACCCTTGCCTCGCCTTGGCTTCTTCATTGAGACTTTTCTCATGTGGGAGAGCATAGGTTGTTGTGTTGTAAGAGCTTCTCGGGTGCCCATATTTGTAATTGTCCTTGTTGAGTGGCAGTTAATTTCTTAGGCACCCAAACTTGTCGGATACCTTGTGGGTGAGCTTGTCAGAGTTTCTTTGTGCATCTTCTGGTCTGGTTGGCTTGCATGGAAGGGAATTAATGGCAAGGCCGATGGTTGTCCTCCTCTTTGTACCCAAATCTGCTTCATGTCTGGAGCTGCTTTCTTGTTGAATGGTGTCTTTCTACTTGATATAGCAGTGGTCTTGATTTTTTGTGCTTTCCTTATTGGTGGAGCTACTGTGGCTTCATTATTCTTTGAAGAAGAAGAGAGATCCACTCACCTTAGAGCCTGCTCTTCCATGATTCACTCCCTCTGCATCATAGAGCTCTTGACACCTACAACATCTTCTTCTATAAGATTAGTCTTAGAAGAATTAAGAGAATGCGTGACACTTGGATTTGTGAGCATGTAGCTCTCTAATTCTAATGTGATGCACTATTCGTGTACCCAAACTTGAAGAAGTTGAATTTTTAGGTTTAAGTTAACTGCATGGTCATAGATCCAATCTTGACCCAAGACAAGTGGTGCAGTAAGATCCTCATCGTGACACACTAGCATTTTGACTCTCATTGGAACATCTTGAAGATAGATGGGAAGTCTACCTCACCAAAAGAAGGGGTTTCCACACCTCCCAATCCTATGAGATAGGATTCTATGGGATTGATGTTCAATTGCAAGTCTTGGTAGTATGAAAGTCTAACTGCACTAGTTGTTGCACCTGAGTCAATCAATGCTCTCACAGTCCTTACATTTTCTCTGTGTCCTACCTCTAAGGTCACAAAGGGACGTCGATCAATTATTCGAGAAGATATTGCAGCTGATGTTTGGCACATGGCCATGTGATATCGTGGGGCTTCAGGATTGACATCTAAGCCTAGTCACCTTAACTTATTTTTGCTAATGTGCTCTCTGGCCTCTGCTTGTGCTTCTTCTCTAACCCTTATCTCTTCTTCTTTTTGCTTCTTAGGAGTGTTGAGTCTCATTAGCATATCCTCTTTAAGAGACTCTTTATATAGCTTGACTCTACATCCACTAATATAGTTTGGAAAGATATCACCTTCTATCATGGAAAACTGAACCGCACCACTAGTGGAAATTCTATGAATGATCATGGGTCCTGTTAAGTGTTAAAACCCTTTTTACTGTTAAGGTTTAATTCACAACTGGGTTCTTGGGATGGTCAGGGGTCTGTAAACAGAGGCCCTATTTATATATTTCCCAAACTGCAGATTATGATTATATGACTTCACTGAATTGAGCGCTAACGTATTATCTTCCAGTACTACTCTGCATACGTTCATTAATGCACTTTCACATTATAAAGGTTACTATGTAACTCCTTCATTTAGCGAAGTAATCCAATTACTTAATACTTCATTAACTTCACTTAATGATTAAACTTAATCAACGAAACAGACTCAGTTACACAGAGTTCTGCAATAGCGCTTGCTTTCGGCTCCTCGCCCAGACAAACAGTCCGACCTTCTGCAACACGCGACTTCTTTCATTAATCTTGTTAAAATGTACAACATTGCGCTACGCCTTTACATCATGCGTGTGGCTTTCCAGGATATATTTTATAAGAAATATGAGTTCCTTTCCGACGGCTTACACTGGCACGCACGGTGGACTCAAACCCATAAAAATGGAATTTACAGTTAAGGCTCATCAATGATGCCCTGGATATACAGAGTTTGAGCTAATCTTGTGCTTTAAGGAATCTAGCATATCTTTCAAAATGGCAGGCTTGATAAGTTGTGCATCAGTCCTAACAGAACTGGCAGCAATGATGTGACTCATTAATAAATCTGTCTGCATCTGCAAAAATGATTCTTGAAGGTAAAACTTATTGGCGATGGCAGAATCTCTTCTGAGCTTCATTTCAGCTACCTCGGCATCAATTCGAGAAAGCCTATCTGCTTGAATGCCCAATTGCTTTTCTCGTCTTTCTAGCTCCTGATCTTGAAACTGCATGGTCTTGAAAAAGTCTTCTCTCTCCTTTTGCACACCTGCAAGTTCTTTCTTCAACTATACGGTCTTGGCGATCTCCTTAGTGAACTCTTGATTCCTCTAGAACAATCTCTCAGTAACATTATGTAACTCAACTTCTGCTTTAAGCACATTGGCCGCAAGTGATTGAGAAGCTTCTTCTAAAAGGCTGAGTGCATCCCTCATACTGTGGAGCTCATTGCCTAATGCGGTCATTGCATCGGTCTTGTATGTAAGTTCTTGCTTCAAACCAGTGATTTCGGTGTCCCGTTGAGCAATCAGATTGTCCTTTTCAGCCAATTGTTCTTGGAGTTGCTGAATTTGAGTATGCAATGCATGATTCCCGGCTTTAACCGCAAGTGCTTCTTCTTGGAGAGGGGCAATATCTACTTCGAGCAGGTCAACCTTACTCTGCAACTCTTGTTGAATGGTCTGAGTTGCCAGCTTCATCTAGAGGGGCAATTGCTGGGAGAATTGGATGAGAAGTTGGCCCATGGATGCCAATTCCGTAAACATTACTGCGGGAGAGGGAAGAGAAGGAGAAGGCTGTGATGATAAGACAGAGAGTAGGTGATGTGAGGATGGTGGAGAGTAATCTGGAGAGGATAAGAGATGAGGTGATGCCCCACGAACGGCAGTTGAAGGGGCATCGGGAAGAACTTCAACAACATCAGGAATGGAAGGTGGAGGAGGAAGAGGGAGAACAGAAGTCGGAACTAAAACAATTCCGGTCTCGATCTGTGGTTCCGCCAAGGCGACTTCAGTAATTGCCTTTGCATTTCCAGTCATTTGATTGACTGCATCTGCTTGGGCATTGGCGGTTGGTGACGAAGGAGATTGACAGTCTGTAACACCGGTAGCATCCGCTATCTCCTTCACAACCTCAGCATCCGGTTGATGAGATTCCTCCCGCGATGAGACTTCAACTACATCTTCCATGATAACATCTTGATCCGGTTGATTGAGAGGAGAAGACGGGATGGACTCTACCTGTAAGGAGGTGGCGCTGTCATGGAATACTTCAACATCTTGTACTGCAGTGGAACCCTGTACCTGACTTTGTGATGGGCTAATTCGACGGCATTTGCATTAGAAGAAATAAAGCAGATCTTCATCATTGTCATCGTCAAACATCTAGGTAGATTCTTCATGTAGCAGCCTGGTAGTCGTGGGAGGTGGTTGCACAGCTTGTATTACCGGAAGGAGAAGGGTGAGGAGGTGGGGCAATCGGGTACGAGGTATATCGTTCTTGGCGAGTTGTTTACTGACGGTTACGCATTCACGGTGAATGCGTCGGAAGAAAAAAGATGTGAAATTGACACCCTCACGTGAGGCAGTATCAATCATCGAGTAAAAGGGTCTGGAAATGCCATACATGCATTTTTGCAGGTTTAACACGGCTACAAGAAATTGCAGAGTGGTACGCTCTGGTTCGGGTCGGCAAAGGATGGCAAACTCATTAGATGAGTGCCGGGGAAACAATTCCTTCATGGTTGCGATTGGAAGGAGGAGTCCATCAACCAACCCTTCTTGAGGGAGACGGAATCCCTCATCAACCGTGTTGAGAGTAACTACGACACAGGGGTTTAAACACATTAATGGCCAACACTGCTCTGTAGCAGGCGTGGCGGCGATGGCAGAAATGATCTGCGCATGGAAGGGGTGACACTCCATTGAATGCCAAGGCAACTCAGCGAAGGCCAACAGTCCTCGAGCACGCAAATACTCACTCACATCCGGAGTGAGACCGGCACGGAAGGTTACTATGTTAGCAAGAGCTTCCATGGCGCACGTAGAGATAAACGAAGACACAGAGCACACACGGGTCGCAAACACACAAAAAAAACACAATAGCGATAAACAGCGAAAGGAACAAGCTTAAGTAGAAACACTGCAAAGAAGTAGGTGGCAAGAACCCTAATCATAACATAGTATTGGAAATATACCGACATAATGGCGACATGCATGTATTAACAGACACAATGACATAGAGGTAGCTATTAATCATGGTTAGAGAAGAAAATGGGAAAATTACGGTCAGTAGGTCAACCAAAACACGGAGACTAGAAAATAAAATCAAGTGACAAGCGAAAAAGAGTAAAAATACCGAAGACACCTCATGATTTGGTAGTCGGCGGGTGATAGGGGCGAAGCTTGGAGCCATTAATCACTTTTGGAAGAAGGACACCGGTTAAGGTTGCCAACCAAAAAGTTGCAGGTCCCACTTGTTCAGCAATACGATAAGGGCCGAACCAATGCAATTTAAACTTTTTGGCAGATCTATTAGACTTAGCGTTATAGAAGAGGACCAATCGGTTTACCGTAAACACTGGGGTTTTGAGG
Organism: Ceratopteris richardii; assembly: GCA_020310875.1. Lineage (NCBI taxonomy): Eukaryota > Viridiplantae > Streptophyta > Polypodiopsida > Polypodiales > Pteridaceae > Ceratopteris > Ceratopteris richardii. Next base: position 165,769,433 of record CM035410.1, read on the forward strand.
AAACGATCATGGGTTTTGGCTTGTCTCAACTGCACTTCCTGCAGCACCAGAAAACTCTCCAAACACTGTTCATCTAGGGATCGTAAGGCCTCAAGACGAAAGGGAAAAGATTCTTCTGGTAAGAGCTTCCATTCCAGAGCCACACGTAAACTGGGAACCACTAGTTCCATCAAAGCAATGGCTTCCAATCCATATGCCAACTTAAAAGGAGTTGTGTTGGTTGCCACTTTGTATGTAGTACGATAAGCCCATAGTACAGTAGGGAGAAATTGGTCCCATCTCTCTGAGCAATCTAACACCAGTTTCTTCAAGATGTTTAAGAGAGATTTGTTGGTACTCTCAGCAAGTCCATTTGCTCGTGGGTAATACGGAGAACTGAATTTGTGCACAATCTGAAATGTTTTCGTAAGCACTTGCATTAATGTATTTGCAAAGTGCGTACCTTGATTAGTGACGACCTCCAAGGGTAACCCGTAACGCGGAAAGATATCCTACATTAAGCATTTAACAATCGTAGCCGCCATAGCTGATCGCAGAGCCCATGCCTCGGCCCATCTAGTTGCGTAATCTGTGCATGTAAGAATATATCTATTATTGGTGACTGTCACCAGAGGTGTAATCGGTCCGATAAAATCCAAACCCTATTTCTGAGAAGGTTCAAGAGGCACCACAGGTTGAAGAGGAAAGTAATGTCTCTGTAAAGGTTGACCGAAATGCTGGCACTCATTGCACTGTTGTATAGACTTGGTCACATCACGATACATCGTTGGCCACCACAATCTACTCTGCAAAATCTTCCGGTGAGTCAGATCCGCCGCAAAATGTCCTCCGGTTGGGGCAGTATGCGCCATGGTAATGACTAAAGCATATTCATGTGGGGGAACACATCTGAGTAGTACTCCCGACTGATCCATATAATATAATTGTCCGACAATCAACCAAAAGCGTCGACTGTACGTGGCTAGTCTTCGTCTAACAGTAGAAGAAATCATACCAGGCGGACATCCACTAGTCAAGAACAGAAACAAGGTATCATAGTAAGAAGAGGGTACTGGTAATTCCTGTGAATCATCTTGGATGGTCTCGACTGCATAGATGGCTAGTGTTGTATCATCAATTCCCTTCAGAGGCTCATCGGAATCCAACCGAGAGAGAAAGTTAGCAAGCACGTGTGCTAATCCTGGACGGTGTACGACGGAGTAATCAAAATCTTGAAGCAGCAAGACCCATCGTGCTAGCCTGTCCTCCCATATGCTGTTGGCGCACCAGATACACCAATGCTGCATGGTCTACGTGGAAGGTGAAGTGTCTGCCCAACAGATAATGCCGAATTTTTTTGACAAAATAAACCAAACCAAGACACTCGTGTTCAGTAACTGAATAGTTACGTTCCATCGGGGCCAATCTGCGGCTCACATAATATATCGGATAAAACCATTTATCCGTCTGCTGCATCAGCACGCTACCAATGGCACTGTCGGAGGCATCCACAAAAACATGAAATGGCAATTCCCAATTTGGTGCTTGTAAAATGGAAGCCTGAGTTAACAATGTTTTCAGGCGGTCAAAAGAAAGTTGACACTCTTCGGTCCATTCGAACTGACGCGGGCTATTGGTTATCAAACGATTAAGTGGTATTGCCAAATGAGCAAGCCACCACAGATGTCGCCCATGCCACCGGATTTGGCCCAAAAACTGCATCACGTCTTTAGGTGTCTTAGGAGCAAGAGCCTCCAAGACGGCCTTCACTTTGTCTGGATCTACCTGAATGCCTTGTTTGGAAATAACATGCCCAAGCAGCTTACCACAGGACACAGAACACTGATTTATTCGGGTTCAAACACAAGCGATATTCCTGACACTTGGAAAAGCAACACCGTAAATGGTACATGTGTGCCGACGTATCACCGGATAACAAGAAATCATCCAGATACACTCATAAATGTGGTGAGGTAAGGAGAAAAAATTTCTTACATGCAACATTGGAATGTACTAGGAGCATTGCGCAGCCCAAACCACATCACGGTACACGCATAGACACTCCAGTTGGTAATAAATGCAGTCTTGGGTATATCCTGCTCTGCCATTCTGACTTGATTGTAACCACTGTATCCATCTAGAAAGGAATACATCTCTTGACCGGCCACGTCATCTAACATGGTATCCAGGAATGGCAACGAAAATGGATCAGGTAGAGTTGCAACATTAAGCTTTCGATAGTCCACACATATCCGCAGCTGCTTGTTTTTCTTCGGAACTATAACAATGGGAGAGATCCATTCTGCATTCTCAATAGGCACAATAAATCCCACCTTCAATAATCGATCAAGTTCAGCTTTAACTTGTGCCGCATAGTTAGGATTCATCCTGTAACTGGGTTGTTTGATGGTTCTTGCATCCGGTTTCAGCACCACTCTATGTTGATAAATCCGCGGGTCCAACCCCTTCATGTCCCTGTAGTCCCATGCAAACACATCAGCGAACTCTCGTAGCAGCTGCAACAAGTGCTCTTAGAAGGTCTCAGACAATCTTGCTTTTATTTTTACTGGTCGTGGATTGGTTTGGTCACATAAAATTGCAGGTGAGCAGCTGATCTTTCGGTATATAGAACTTTCGGGGCCTTTCCTCATCGTCTCTGGATCGGAGTAATTGTTGAAGCATCACCTCATCCAAAGTCTATTCGGTATTCGACTCGTGCTCTCCGATCAGCGGGACCACCGTGCAAGCTACCGGACTCGAGTTATCAGCCACCGTTTGTAAATCTACAGTGCCAAGTGCCATCAGATCCTTGTTGATTGTAAGGAAAGCTTCCTCTTCATCATTGGAGAGGCCATCCAACATGTGTACAGGCTCCGTTAAATACGATCGTGCATGTAAGTCACAGGGTTTCATATCGTCCAGTAGAACAACATATTTTCGGTGGTTATTTTTAAAGACTAATTCATGTGCTGACCAGTCTTGCACTACCTTAGCTTGTTTTAGCCAGGGACGTCCAAACAACAGATTGTAGTCCAGGCTAGATTCTAGTAAGTCAAGCACAACAAAGGTCATTTTGAAAACAGTTCCTTGTAGAGTGATTGGAATATCTCGCACCAAGCCCACCGGATGGACTCGAGATTGATCAGCCATACGTACAAAGAATTGAACAGGTTCAATTTGCGTCCACCCCATCCGTTTTCAAAGTGCAGCTGTTGCTATGTTTACACCAGATCCACCATCAATTAAAACTTGTGTGATTTTATGGTTTTTGTATCATATCGTAATCAGTGGTACTGTGTGATCCACCATTGGGTCCAATTCCGGTTGGATTGTAGCTGTTGCGGGAGCACTCAAGGATCGTGGACTAACCTGTTGCTGGAATTGTTGTCAAAATCCAGGGACCAAAGCCAATAATTGACCCAAGGGCAATGTAATTGATGCCTTGGACAAAACATCCCACACCGAATCAGTTTTGGCTGTTTTCGGTACGGTCTCCGATATGGACTCTAGTACCGTATGAGTCAAATTTCGCGTCTCTGATACCTCTAGCAGGATACTTTGCTACATCACCGGAAAATAGCTTGTTCCTGCGTAGCCCACTTGCTTGCCTTTGTGAACGCCTTCTGTTGTTCATGAATTCCTGGTTCAAAGATCTCCACAGCTGACTGTAGTTGCTTGCCCGATCGTGTTTGTACCGCTGCTGCTTGCGTAACCACAGGTGAGATATACACCATATTTGTCGTCGGATGTGGCCGTTCTTTTTTCTTTTTATCATAGTCCACTGCATCTTTGCACAACCTCCGGATATGCCCTATTTCCCCACAGAAATGACATTTAGGAGTTGGATTAGATGTACCTTCTCCTGACGGGCCTGCATTCCACCGAGCCTAATCAAAGTTATTTGTCCGCCCTCCTCAATAATTCCTGTATCCCTGGTACGGGGTGTTCCTCATCTGTGGTGGTACATAATGGCTAGCCGGTTGCCCCTGCTCTTGAATGATGGCATTAACCGCTGCTCTATTCTGTACCTTGGCATTATACGGACAAGTCTCCGTGGTATGATCTGTTATGTGGTAGATGGCACAATACATTTGGTTCAGTGCGCATGTTGAACTGCTGTGCCCTGGGTTTTTGCATTTGGCACAGTAGACTTGTTTCAGAGGGTCCTCATTAGATTGCCTAGATGCTTTAAGCCACTCCAGGTCTTCGGTAAATCCGCCCACTTTGTTCTCTAATTGTAACGCCATAGAAATTACGGCATCTAAATTCATTCCACCCACACACCTTATGATCATAACCTGCTTCAATTGGGGCTTTAATCCATTGATGAACCATTGGTAGATTAGCATGCACGGGGATGTGTCCGAAATAGCGTGGCATAATCCTGTACAGTTTGGTGTGGTTTCTGCCTATTGTTCTTCAAGTAGTCAAAAATTTTGGCAAGATTCTTCTTCAATCGAAACCGTTGTAGAAAGGCATCCTTTACATCATCATACTATCGAAAGTGATTCAAATCGTATTCGGTTAGCCATCGTGCAGCTTCATTAACCAGGGTTGCCTGGAACACAATAGGTTTGTAGGCAGGGTCTGCTGGGTAGTTCAAAACTGCATAATTAATCTCAAAGGTCTGCACATGCGCATCTGGATCATCCCCCGGAAATCCTCCAAATTTTGTATATGTGACCCTTGCTGGTACCGGACGCGGTGGGATAACATGTTGCTGCTGATGTTGCAGTTGCGGTTGTGGCGGTGTTTGTTGCTATTGTTATGAGCCACTCATGGTGCTGTTGTTGGTGGTGTTGTTGTTTCCTGAATCTTGGGGAGATATCTCTTGATCTTCCTGAGTTGTATGGTCAACTTGCTCACTTTTCAGTCCTAAAATGTCTTTGAACCGTTTGGTTAACTCCAAGTCTATCAACCCTTCCTCAACTTTAGTGTCAAAATTAGCTAGACTTGCACCGAAAAGTGGTGAACGCAATAAGTGTCCACCGATCAGCACCGTAGTCTCACCGAAAAGCTTTGAATTGCTACCAAGCAATGCCGAACTCTCACCGAAACTCACCGAATTCTCACCGGACCAGACTGCACTATTGCCGTAAACGTGCTCACCGGATAACGTGAACCTATCACTGAAAGTGACCAAATTCTGACCCGATAGTGCGGAACTGACTCCACACTGTGTCTCTGTACAACCAGAAATCACCATACTTTCTCCCAAAGGTATCGAACTCGCACCAGAATTCACCGGGATCTCATCATGTGCTACCAAAATACCACCGGAATTGCTGCTAGCTGGCTGTACCGAACCTTCTGCAGCTAGACTTAACTGTCCTGTACTTCTACCACCAGGGGGTGTTCCGAGTAGGTTCGAAACTGCCCAGGGATGTTGATCTCTGCGGTATTTGGGGTATGATTTGTCGGAACGTGTTACAGGCATATATCAAAGAATTCTTCCTCAATCTTTAATCTTCAATGTAAACAACTACTCCATTTCCCACAGATGGTGCCAGTGTTAAGTGTTAAAACCCTTTTTACTGTTAAGGTTTAATTCACAACTAGGTTCTTGGGATGGTCAGGGGTCTGTAAACAAAGGCCCTATTTATATTTTCCCAAACTGTAGATTAAGATTATATGACTTCACTAAATTGAGCGCTAACGTATTATCTTCCAATACTACTCTGTATACGTTCATTAATGCACTTCCACGTTATAAGGGTTACCGTGTAACTCCTTCACTTAGCGCAGTAATCCAATTACTTAATACTTCATTAACTTCACTTAATGATTAAACTTAATCAACGAAACAGACTCAGTTACACAGAGTTCTGCGATAGCACTCGCTTTCGGCTCCTCACCCAGACAAACAGTCCGGCGAGTCCCCTTCTGCATCACGCGACTTCTTTCATTAATCTTGTCAAAAGGTACAACATTGCACTACGCCTTTACATCATGCATGCGGCTTTTCAGGATATATTTTACAAGAAATATGAGTTCCTTTCCGGCGACTTACAGTCCATATTCTCTTTTTTCCAATTTACGAGCATGCTACTTTAGTGTATAAACCAACACTAGAGCTCCCTCTTTCAATCCTTTATCCTTGGTGTGTGCATCAAAATAAGCCTTTTGTCTTTTCTTTGTAGCATAGATGTCTACTGCTGCTCGTAGCCTCATCTCACCTAATTGTTCTAGATTAAAGATCCTGGAGGACAACTCATGTCCATTCCACTCGCGCTCTTGTGCTACTCTTAAAGCTAGGATTAGGAAGTCCAATGGTAGCACAACATTCTATCCAAAGACCATCTGAAATGGGGTGGCATTGAGTACTATTTTGTAGGCAACTCTGTAAGGTCAAACAGCATGATGTAGTTGTTTACCCAATCAGAGCATTTATTATTTACCAGTTTTTTCAATACATTACATAAGATCTTATTTGTTCTCTCGGCTTGTCCGTTAGCTTGTGGATGATAGGGGAAAAATTTCTTATGAATCACCAAGAATTCTTGGAGAAGGTTTTCAATAACTTCATTAAAGAAGTGTGTACCTCTATCACTTACTAACTCTATTGGTAACCTGTATCTGGTGAACACATTTTCAAATAAGAACTTAGCCATCGTTTGAGCATCATTCATCGTTGTGGCTTTTACTTCCATCCACTTTGTGAGGTAATATGTGGCTAAAATAATGTACTTTGCATGGGAGCTTCTAGCTGGAGGGTTAATAGGACCTACAAAGTCTATGCCCCACTTCGAGAATGCACGTCCTCCCATCATTGGACTTAGAGGCATCTCATCTTTTCTGATCGGATATTGTGCACGTTGACATGTGTCACATCTTTTCACATAGGTATGTGCATCCATATGAAGAGTGGGCCACGAATGTCCTAAGAATAGAATGATCTTAATTACTCGATCAGGACCGAAGTGCCCACCTTCAATGCCACTGTGTGCAGTTTCTAAGACTTTCAAATAGTCTAATTCATGAATGCACAGTCTTAAGTAACCATCTTTGCCTCTTCAATATAGGTTGTTGTGTACCTAAGAACCAACTTAGGGACTTGTGGAGAAAGAGACTATACCTCGATCCCCCTCAAGTGCATATAGTGGGGATTCATGCTTTATTTATCAATCCGAGGAGTATCAAAACCTAGCCGAGTGTCTAAAGACATGCATTCAAATGATGGTCAATGCAAATGAACTCTCACAAAGTGCGAACAAGCATAAATCTATCCCAAACAAGTCTCAGGGTTCAGTTATGGTGTCACGACATTTGGAGCAGCAGCCAACAGTAAATCGAGCTTTTCTCTCAGCTCCAAATTCTGAATATAGCAAATAGCGGGTTTTTTCCAAAGCTCTCAAGAAGACACATCCAACGGTCATCTTTTCACTCGATTCTGGCGCTCTTGCTTCAAGTTATGAGCAAAATACTGAGTCGTGGGAATGACCTTCCTACACTGCAGCATTTCCTACACTGCACACACACCTTACCAACAACAAGCAAGCACTTTCATGGATAGACAACACTTCCAAGCACTCTTCCCAAGCATCACACATGCATACAAGCTCACAAAGAAGAAGATACAGAGAGGAGAAGACACAAATTCGAAATTCTGTGCTCTTGATTCTCACAATGTCAAAAAGTCTTTACAAAGAGTCACAAATTGACTTATATACATGTGCCCTAAAAATGGTCCTTTCACACAAGAGGCCGGCACTTTATTAACTGAAAAGCTAATTTCCTACTAACTTACAAAGATAAGCTACAAATCTATATGGGTATGCATCTTAGGACTCCTCTAGTGCATTTACATCGGAAAATATATTACAAAATGGCTATAATACAAGGATAAAGTGTCCAAATCAGAAAAATTTTGGGGCCCTTCTTTTTCTCTGCCTCTTTGCTCTTCTTAGCTCTACAACACTCTCCCCCTTTTTGTCTCTGTCGTCCCTTGACAAGCTTCGCTTCTTTTCTGCAGCTCGGCGCCTGTAGTCGACCACTGCCTGCTTCTGTGGAAGTTGTAATGATATAGTTTTACTAGTGGGTCAAGAAACTGATCATAAATCGAGACCTGTTGCATTGGTCGTGGCCTCTTCTTCTTGTTTTTCTGTATGCAACCCGTGGATAATTTTCCAATCGCTCCTTAAATCTGGGTTGTTGTGTTAAGTCGGGCTGCCATGCACGCCACCAGTGAAAGGTATGAAGGTGTGGTTCTTCAGCCTTCGATCTGGACCTTCCGAAGATCAAGAGGTTGAAGCACCTTCTTGGGGTTCTGGATCCGCCGGATATCTTCTTGCACTTCTTCATGGATACTTGTTGGCCTTGATCCACCCATGTCACCGACATACTTTCCCGTGATGTATGCCCCTGTGGGGCTCTGTGCAGAGATGGGTGTTGCGTGCCCCTGCGGGGCTTCCTGCAGAGATGTGTCTTCAGATATAATACCTTTAGTGAAGCTTCTTTCTTTGTCTTCTTTGTTTCTTCTTTTTGCTGGACTCTCCCTCAACACTGCCTTCCTCCTGAACTCTGTCATCCCCGACAGGCTTTTGGAATACGACGAGAGTATGTCCTATATACCTTTTGCTCTATCTCATTAAGTAGATTAGCTTCATGTATCATGAGTTGCTTCCATTGTTCTGCTTTTACACCGTCATGTGGTGGTTGTCTGTGATCTACGAAGAAGCTCAAATCATATGCCACCATTCTAGCATTCAGATTCGTTGATATTTTTAAGAAAATTTCTGAATCAATTTCAAAAAATCCAGTAAAAAAGGCTTCTTCGAAGGTTTGCATATATGGTCTTGGTAAAAACATTAGCCTTGATGGTTGGTCGACTAGGCATAACAGATAGATAGAAAATAAGTATATATGTGCCCTGGTTAATGCCAATAAAATTTAAAAATGTATATGCTGCATGTTTGAGCACCTTCAAAACTATAAGTATCATGCTGAGGATTTTATTAGTCATCTTGATAGTTAAATCAGGTACTGTCGCATATCGATGTAGCCAAAATTCAATGGTTTTCACCATATAATCTTGAGTCAGTAAGTAATTGTGAGGTGGACTCAAAAGTAGCGGGTAATTCAGCCACTGTTTATTGATCACACCACTCTTTTGCATATCCACAAATTCGTGTTCTTCTCTACGACGTGGTGTCGGGCAAAATGAAGGATTTACCTGTAATAAATATGGTGTTGCTTGCCAATGCACCCGCAAAGTAGGATTTTTCTCCAAAAACTTTCTCCGCCATACAGGTTGTGCAACTTCAAATTCTTCTTGAGTGTAATTGAATGTATTGTCTTTGAAGTACAGCTGCTCATCTGGATCCTTTTGTGTGATCTTCTTTATATATTGTCGTGTTTTCTCTTTCAAAAGTCCATATGGAATATTGAAAGGCTTCATTATTGTATCCAAGTCTTTTCCTTTTATTTTGGCTTCTTTCATGACTTTGACAACTTCATTTTCAAAATTTTCAATCAATCGGGACACCAATAGTGCCCGTTCCTTCTCACCTATTTCTGCAGTATATGGCATGGGATGATCATCACATGGTTTTGCCATCTGTTTTTTTATTGGAGAATGATAGATCAGGGGAGATAGAGGACGTACCTCTACCTCGTCAGTAGGATTCTCTGGTGTCCCGATGTTTTCTTTTTGTTCTGTTTGAGCTTCTAGTTGGGCAAGACGTTTAGTCTTTTCTTTAACTTCGTGGAGTGCTATCTGGAGCGCGTCTTTAGCTGCGAGAAGCTCATTACTGATCTCTGCTATTTGATCCACATTTTCACTGTAGCTCACTACGAGTTTGGATTTGGCATTTTGTAGTTGTTTTTTGAGCTCATTGGTTTTGTCGATATACCTGCATTCCCATTCTTCTTTTAGAGTCTCCTCTTGTCTCAGCAAATTGTCATATTTTGCTATTTGATTGTTCAATTCTTTTTGGTTAGTTGCTGATGTCTCTTGTTTTTCAATTGGTTGGTCATACAGGAATGCCTTCATCAGTTCTTTATTTCTGCTGTGTAAGTTATCATTTTCCTCCATATATGCTTTGAGCTGTGTTTCTAGCAGATTGCTTCTAGTCTTTATCCTCTCTTTGTCTGCTTCACTTACTTCATGTTGTCTTTGTAGCTCTATCAGTTGTTCCTGAAGCTTGTGATTCTGCTCCATTATTATAGTACATTGTCCTTTGATTTCGGTTATTTCTGTTTCTTTAGCTGACATCACCTGTTGAACTTGTATTAGTTGCACAGACAGTTGTTCACTCATCACTTGAAATTAATTCTTTTCCCTCAATGCCTTGTCGTGATCTGCATCTGTTTCCATCATTTGTTACTGTGTATCCATGGCCGTCTGTATCATTTGTTTGACTATGGATTTCAATTGAGTAACATCAACATTTAGCCAAGTTGTCAAGATGTTAGGTTCTTCACCTGTCATAACATCTTTTCCTTGTGCCACATGCAATGTTGTATCGTGTGGCTGCCAAATATGAAGTTGTATCTTTGGCTCAGCCTCTTTACTTATTGACTTACCTTGTGGCATGTCATTAGGAATCTCAATCACAATTTGTTCCATATTTTGTTGTAGATCTCCTTCTTTTTCCATGCTTGTTTGTATTTCTTCTTTCATGGGTGGTACTGCATCTTTATGCGTGATTGAAGCTTCTTTTATGTCGATTGGTGACTTTTCGTTCAATTGAATGAGGTGTTTGTTCGTTGGATGCTTCTTGATTCTGTATATGTGATTGTTGATTGTCAGATGTGACTTTAACCTGGTTTATTTATGTCCACTCCTCATTGTTTGTTTCTGTTCTCATGTCAGTGTCCAAGGTGTCTTTCTCCTTACTAGATTCCTCATTTGAACTTGAATCCTCCAGTCCCAATTCCTTGTATCTGGCAGCTAATTCTGGAGCATGTTCTTTGTCCTTTTGTTGCTGCCCTCAACTAGCTTGTCTATATTGATGTCCTTGGACATTTAGGTTCACTTGGCCCCTCATATATGTATGCGTTTCTTCTAGAGCTGCTGATAGATCCCTTTTTGTGATGGGCTGTTGTGTCAGGGGGATCTTTGGTAATATGTGTGTCTGCTTGGACTGTGGTGTTTCTTGTGCTGCTTCCTCTCGAGCATGCTTAGTCCCTCTCATAGTTTCCTTGGAGCTTATTCCCACTTCCTTGGTGGAGATAACTGTTTTCTTTTTCTTTGGGACAGTAGTTGATTTTACGTATTTCGCCATCTTGGTGGAGTTTGGCATCAAGCGTAGTAGACATTCTTTCATCTCAAGTGCTTCATAGATTAGTAAAGTCAATGTCGAACTTCCATTCAAGAACTTCTTCTGACTCCATTTCTTCTTAGCTTTGAATAGACGGTCTTGAATATATGGAGTAAGATTTACTTTATTTCCAACTTGCCTCATTGCATGGGAAAGCAATTGAACTATGATTTTTTGAGGCGCTATATATCTATGCATATTGGGAAAACAAAATTGATGCATTAATCGAACCGATTCTTCTATATCTGTCCTGTTTATTTCCAGAAAGGTTCTCTTTTTTGGATCATGACATTCATCTTTAACATTAGTGAGGCCATCCTGATTCCAACCAAAAGCTTTGTTGATTAGTTCATGTGTGAATCGAATAGTCTTCCATGCACCAACTTTATCGAGCACTTTGGCTTCCAGGATTGACGGCTTATCTGCCACAGACTGGAGTGTGTTCATAACTTGTGTGCATCTCTAAACATCTGGCAAATATATAGGAAGTTGCAAAAATGCATCCATTCCTGCTCTTGTCCAAATATCTATGATGCAAGATAATCCCTGTATTATAGTTTGGAAATCTTGTGACATGATTGGGAAGTAGTGATCCCTGTCCATAATCTTAATGGTGGCCATGAAAAGAAGTTCTGATGCCGGCTGATCTTCTAGGATCCAATGACCTCTTGCTCTTGAGATCGATTCCAAGGGAAGTAGGAGGACTTCTTCCTCCTGTGTGGCCTCAGAATTTGAAGATGTCATCTGCACTCAATACATACCAATAATCAGTGTAAAGCTGGTATCAAGAGTTATCCTTTAATTATCCTCCATAAATTTTGCAACTCTCTGAGTGATGTGAGTCGTCTCTTTCCCGTGGGTGTGAGAAAGCTAGTACCTGTGATTTTCTTCATACATATTTTTTTTATGTATTTTTTTTTGACAGAAAACAAAAGCAGTAGTACCTAGTCGAAGCTTTGATTGAATCATTAGTTATTTTCATTGAGATTATTGTACAAGTGCTCTCCTATTCCCTAAGAGGGAAATGTGCGTCGCTATCCAGTAGGAGAAAATTTAGGTGCCGAATGTATGGCCTTGGAATGTGGCCCTATTATGCATACTTTGGACTCTTGTAACGCAAGATGTGTGCAAACTGAATTATCTAGTTGACGTGGTGCTTCCCATGTTGTATCTCTACTTCGTCCACCTTTTGAATCTTTGAATGGTATTTTTTTCATATTTCGGCTCTTGCAATGTCTTGGAGGTGTTTGTTATTTGTTGCTTAGCCTTCATGTTGTACTGATCCTCCTTGAGCTTTGATATTTCCCTGTTAATGATTGTCGTCGGTGTGCATGATTTGGGAATCCATATCTGCGTTCGTGCCGGTTGAGCAGCTATCACCTTCTTCGGAATCCATACTCTTGCAATCCTTTGTGGGACTCGGAGTCTAGCTTGACTCGTGTTTTTGTACTGTTGTTGTTTTCGATGTAGAGTGTAGCTCCGTTGTTGATGATATGTTGTCAATTGATCTTTTATGATCCAAGCTTGTCTAGTGTGAGGAATGGGATGGATCCTAATGCGTGAAAGTTCGTGATAGTCTTGGTGACTAGTCCCTCTTGTGCTCGATACCTCACAGAGGTTTTTATTGTGAATGATGTTAGCAGTGAGGTTCATTAGTTTGGGAGTGTGTGCGAGATTGAGATTCAGTGCATTCTCACATGAAGTACTTGATGGTGGAGTTTCCTTAGTGGGGGTGGATGTACTTTCATCATCATGCATGTGTGAGTGATCTCTTGGTCCTATACATTTGGCTTTGCTAGTTCGTTTGTCTAACATGTTGAATACCTCACGGTGTCCTATCTTGGTCGATATGTAACCTAAGGCTAATTGGATAGTCACTTCATATTCATGTATCCCGCTCTGGTTATTGCTTCCACCATTTTGATTGTTATACCAACAATCATTTGCCAAATTATTGGTTCTGCCACAAATCCAACAAGCCTTAGTATTGTCTTTGTTCTTACCTCCTCTTCCTTTACCTCTGAAGTTCATCTTTCCTTTTGTAAAGTTAGCTTGACTCGAAGTTCCTTCATCATCAGTTGACTGCTTCCCTTTGCCATTATTTTTCTTGTCCTTGGAGTACATAGCTTGACTTGCACTCCTATCATTGTCTCCCTTAATGTCCTGCTCAAAAGTTAGCATGTATCCTAAGAATTGATTAAGATCAAGAATTTAATTAGAAGGAACTTCAATACCTGCAATAGTCGGGACTTCCAATGCCTTTACTTCACTTGTATTGCACCTTCAGCTCTGATACCACTGTTGGAGACCTCTTTAATCTCTAAAGGTTTTGACATAGGTAACTTCTAAGGTTGATTTCTCACAGCAAAGATCCCGTTTTGCTAAATGCTTTTAGCCATAGCTTCCTTACCTTCTAACTTAGATTTTGAATGCTCACTCATCAAAAACTTTACACTGTGCACTAAGATCTAAGCAAAACATTGACACCAAAAAGTGCACGACTCTGATAGATCTACCTGCAGACTTTACATACACATGTTACTATTGATCATACTCACAGCATGAAAGGAATTAGACCATGAAACTTTGAACATAGCTTCATTAGCTTCTAGATTAGATGTGTACAAAAGGATTTCTGATCCACGTGACCAGACTGAGAGAAATCTACGAAATACTCGTCGCTATTTCTTGAAGATAACTCTCTTCCCATCTATCTCTATGACACTTGTCTTCTAATGACTCTCTCATGTATTTCTTTACATCATTGAATTATATACATATGGTTCTAGACTTATCCCCCATCTATTACATTACTCCTTATCATCCTAAGGATTATCTATACTCAAATTACAAGAATTTCCAACTGTAATGTACATATGTATACAAACTTCACTTCTGAGATCTCTTCACTTTCTCAAATGACTTCTTGAACTTCAATCTGATCATAGACTTGCTTCAAGCTCTTTGTAATCATCAATTTGTGATTTTTTTGTTCCAACAATCATCATAGAAACATATTATCTCACCAAATGGGTAGAGGCTAAGGTTGCCAAAAAGAATGATACACACATGACTGCAAAAATTTTGTGAATGTCTTTACAAGGTATGGATTACCTATAGAACTAGTAAGCGATAGAGGGAACCACTTTCTAAACAAATTCATTGAATATTTGCTACATGATTTTATGGTGATTCATAAGAAGTTTGCACCATATCATCCTTAGACCAATGGACAGGTAGAAATTACTAACAAGATAGTTTGCGATGTTCTAACTAAACTCGTAAGCAAAGTGTCCACCTAACCTCTCAACCACCACCATGGGAAAAGTCAACCATAACTTGGACAACCCAACCAATGACCACTCTAGACTACCCCTTGGACATAGCACACGTATCCAAAAGCAACAAGCAAAAAGAAAATGTGGATACCCAAAGGTCAACTATCATCGACCATCTCCTCTAGTTCAGGACAAGAAGTCAAGATGAAGTAGAATCAACCTCGATGCTCAATATTGTCAAGAAATACTCCTTCAACAAGAATTTGATAAGTTTGGGTGGCTAAAAAGTCTTTAACATCCATGCCCAACACCACTTAAATCTGGGTGCCTAAGGCCTATCTTGTAGCTCAAAAACCAACCCATGTAATTTTGACCTCCCTCAAATCACACCACTCACCAACCATATCACCTCACAATCCATCCTTTGTATTCAATCAAACAAACCATCTCCACTCACTGCTCACTAAGGAATGGGTGCCAAAACGCCCACAGAGCCCTCCATACACTCCCTTGTACAACATGAAACCTCATGATGCTAACCATTCTCTTTGTAATATTTCACTAACACCTAATCCTTGTAAAAATTGACTCTTACTAACTCACTATCATTGTTAATGACATGTCTCGTGAAAGGATATGTTTGCATTATTCAATACATGTAGGAAGTCTAGAGACATGCATTAATCACCGAGAGATCATTGCAAGATCACCTCACAACAAAAAATTAAACTGGCTACACATCAGTTATGGAAAGGGATTGTGATCTCACTTTATTGGGATCAAATTAATTTCCATGCT
Source organism: Ceratopteris richardii (assembly GCA_020310875.1). Lineage (NCBI taxonomy): Eukaryota > Viridiplantae > Streptophyta > Polypodiopsida > Polypodiales > Pteridaceae > Ceratopteris > Ceratopteris richardii. The sequence goes on from CM035410.1 coordinate 165,784,749, forward strand.
AATGTGTTATCCGTTTGTAGTAGATCGTTTACACAAGTACTCAGGATCAAAATGCAAGCTAAAGGATCTTTAGCTATTGACACCAGCATGCCAGCAATGGACTTTGAAAATCTATTGGTATAGGCCCACCCTTCAATGAGACCTTTGGCATTTCAATACTTCATGGGGCCAATGCCAATTAACGACCCTCCAATCAGAAGGACAGAGCATGTGCATAGTAAATCTCATTGCAGATGGAGAGCATATTTATGATGCAACTTTGTGCTTTAGCGATAACCCATGGGAAAGATACCAATTCTTCTACAGGGATTTTGAAGCCCTTTGAAACTCAGAGGAATTAAGACAATTTGGGCAATGGAAATTTTCATAGAATATTTCAGCGCACCTCTTCCCAAACCTGATTTCTATCACTGCTACTATCTTCTCACCAGTTTATAACCACCAATCAGGAAGGAGCTTCCAAGTACATTTATACTACCATCCTTAGTCACAAATCTGCCCTTCAAGAAGTTTTATCTCTCTCCAGACCTCATCAGGGCTTCCTTGAAAGTGCCATACGTTGAGAAAAAGGGAAAGGCTCATCCCAAAACCCATGAAGAAGGGAGATGTTTTGAAGCGGGTTGACATCTCAGCCATTACACCCAAATTATCGAAGCCGCTATGAGTCTGCATGCAGCATTTTGCCTTCCTTGCACAAGATCCCTTCACATTGCCACAAAAACATATATGGTTTGGACTCTATCTAGCAAACATTGGGCCACAAACTATTCATCTAGACAGTTGGATCCAAGGACAACTATTTTTGGCAAACCAAAGGTGGGCAAGAAGAGATTCATTAATGGCTATTGTGCAATTACACGAATAGTATATATGTGCTTGGCTTATGACATTCTTGTCAAGGGAGCCTTGTTTAGAGCTGAATTACAACTATTTAAAAACAAGACCAAGAGGTGTAGCAGACCAAAACTCAGGGCAACACAAGCACTAGAGAGGATGACACCTCAAATGAAGCTACATGCACTATTGCAATCCAAGGGTTATACAAGAACATGCAAGTAGTTTGGATGAGGAGTCAAATAACATAACAAAAAAGTAAGGAAATTATGCAACAAGAATTGGCAAATAGTGGATTCAAGACCTCCTTTGTCAATGTGTTTAACAAACTAGTTTAGGAAATGGGCATAGATGAATCAGAAGCCCCTACCACAATTCAACCCTCAGTGAGTCAGATTAATGTCACAACCTAGAGAATACTTTTGCCTACCAATCAAAACCCCATCCTCTGGTCCCCCAAAAGCACGGATCGTTGCTAACAAACCACCCCCATACGACACCATCATAATTGATATGCCACCCAATCCATCAACATCCTTGCCCACCACCAACTTGGAAATTGTGCTTATGGCCGAACCCACCATTCAATCACCTTTACATCCAATTTCACTCGTGCACCCTAGCTCAGCTTCATTCGATCACCCCATCTCTAGTGTAGTATCATAAGAACTCGTTCATCTTTTTCTTACCCCATCCACAACACCACCCACATCCTTTACCACCTGGTGTTACATACATTTTCTTTCTACAAATTAAATGATAAATGGAAACCAAAATGATGTTAAAGTAAAGCTACCCTCAGCTAGATGCAATGATTTTATGTATCCCTGGATGTATAATAATGAAATAGTTCATCCGAAACTTCTTGGAGACCTAGCTAGAGGAATTCAGTGGAGTGCAATTAGGTTGGCGGAGTTTCAGAAGAAGTATAATGCTATGATTCATGAAAAGGATAAGTGGGAATTGGAGAAAGCAGGAATGATGGAAGAATTAAGTAGATTAAGGGCTGAAACAGAACAAACTAGAGGCAATTCATGACAAATTAATGGAGGAGCTGAATGAAGCATTGACGGAAAATAATACGATAAAGGTAACAACAAAAGAAAAATTGAATATTATTGCTCATCTTCAGGTGGCGTTCAGAAAAATGAAAAAGGCTCAATAGAAGTTAAAGAAGATCAACAAGGAACTTGCGGCCAAGTTACAAAAGGAAGAACAAGAAGTCCAACAAAAGTTAAAGAAGATCAACAAGGAACTTGCGGCCAAGTTACAAACAGAAGAACAAGAAGTTCAAAGACTGAAGTTGAAGGTCAAAGAGCACAGTGGAGAACTTAAAAGACAAAGTGTTTCGATTGCAAAAGTAGAAGAAATGTTGGCAGTGCGGAACTCCGAGTTTACGGCTCTTGAAGGTAAAGTCCACACTATCCAAGAAAATTTTGATACAGTGTTTGCACAGTTGGCTGGAATTCTAAAATTGGAACAATAGATAGATCAATGGAAGCAGCACTGTGCATATGCGAATGTAGTAACAAAAAGTAAGCAGACAAAAATCACAAAGTTAAAGAAAAGTGTCTCAGTTTTGGAGTTAACAAACAAAGTAAAGTTAGATGAAGCACATAAGCTTACTGAAGAATATATAGATAAACTAACTAATGTAACTTTAGCTTTTGATAATATGTTAGAGAAATTACAGAATCAAATACTAGAGTTACAAGCAGCAACAATTAGTTGTAGAAGTGCAAGTCAGCAGTTATTAGATCCAAAAGAATTTTTTGAAGCAAAAATCAGACTTGCGGAGGAGAATTTAGAAGAGATGTTCAAAGAGATTCCGTATGATATAGAAAGAATAATGTTCCCTAAAATGCAAAATAATGATGATGATCTATATATATCTTGTTTTGTAATCAATGTGTTTTTATCCATCATGCATGCCAGTGTTAGCAGCCAGTGTGGAGGACCTCAATGTCTTGTAAATTTACTTTGTAATGGGAAAGGGATTCTTTACAGAGATTTCAATAGTTTTCAGAGTCTATAATTTCTGATGTTTTATTGTAAATCCTGAAGTATGGAATGGTGTGAAGGTTACAAAGAAGTATGGAGTAGTTCATTCCAATACATTACATTACGGAGAGCAGAGTTTGAAGGAAGATGATACGGAATTGTGTAGTCAAAAAGTTTGTTAGATGATTCTATGTACTATTGCTAGGCAATTATGTTGTTATTCTAGCATGATGTATATGCAATCTTACTAATCAAAAGAGTACTTTTGGTGCCAATTACTTTTATCACTGAAGTTTTTCTGTGTGTACGAAGTCTCTGAGTATTACGTAGTGTTACTGTTTTTGAAGTCTATGTGGTGCAAACTAATAAGGAACATAAATGCATGTTCATGAGTGCAACTGTATTCGTAAATCCCCGTTACCCTACCCATTCCTTTGGAAACTTGGTGTTGTAATTCATTGAAGTATAGTACCATATAAACAACTCTTCATTATCAATTCACTAGACCAAACTTCTAGTGACATGGATATTACACCACCCACCACACCTCCACTCACGTCCATCACCACTACTCATGTACCCACATCCACACATTTTTCCCGATGTCATCATAAATGTTGAAGAACATTTTCAGCAATAGGTCATCAAAAATGCCCAACTAACTAAAAATATGGGACTCCTAAGATGCCACTTAGTAGCAACCAAAGAAGAAAATCAATGATTACAAGTACAGAACATGGAATGTTGAAGCTGCACTAGACAACCTAGAGGAATCGATAAGTCTAAGTCCTATCAAGGTGGTTCCCTTAGAAACCATGCAAATGCTACTGGATGATCATGCATGTCTCTTAAAAGATTACAACAAACTGATTGAGGAGTGTTAAGCACTCAAAAATGACAATGTCTATTTATGACTCAAAAAATCTATGAATCCCATACAAGCAATCACACCACCTGAAATCCTCGAAGACTTGAACACATTAAGAGCACGTGTATTGGAACTTCAAGCCTAGGTCTCGGATCACTCAGCAATCCCCATACCTGACTCACCACCTGATGTACCCTCCATAGAAGAAACAGTCACCATCCTAGTGGAGGCCACATTTAAAGAAGAATATGAACCTCAACCCACCATTGGTGGTCAAGTTATAGATGAAGGGTAGGATACATTCGAACTACCTATGCCTGCATGGATGAAGACAGTAGAAGAATTAGGTAAGACTCACTCAGTGCATGTCGAAGCTCAATTATAGGCTATGGCAGCTATTGAGGAGATAATTCTTCAGTCTCCCTATTTTGCAGAATTGGCACCACACAGGTATATTTCCATTAATGAATTACAATATAAACCATACTTCATGTACATGGTCGAGTACAATTTTGCTATTGAGAAAATCATGGGCAAGAAGCCAATACATGCAACCCAATTTGAACTAGTGGATATGTGACCAAATGATCAACAAGGTAGTAATTTTCAACCAAACTGGAGGAAAGAGTTACTACAAGAATGTCCAAAAATGATGTACACGTGGACCAAGGCTTCGTTGCACCTAAAGTACAATCCATGCCATGGTCTTGTACCTCGCAGTCACTCTTGAACAGCATTTGCAATTAAAACAAAATAATAAGTAGTGTCAGGATTGGCTCAATTACCCCTATTTCGAACCATCATAGGGTCCTCCTATGGTTGGTTACATGATAGCCACCATCTTGCACTGTCTCCCCCGTCTTCACCGAATGACAAATGTGGCTACTCAGATGGTCGTAAAAATTTTTGATCTTATGCAGACAATGTTCAAAATCTTTTGATGCATTCGTGCCCCACATGTTTCCACCTCAAGATTAGATCATGGTAATGGCAATTTAGTTTATGACATGAGTACTACACCGTCACTCTGGGTGTGTTATGTTTGACACTCCTTAATTAAATATTTACATACATGTTATAAATTAATGTTTGAAGAAATGTTCACCACAAGATTCTAGGAATATCATTTAGAAGTATTCATTAGCATGCCTATGCATCTGCTATAACTTTCTGCCTGTGAACAAATGGTATACTCAACAAACTATAGACTCCTACCCCACAATGAGCCTCAGGCAATTGATTGGGAGAAGCTGGAAGCAAATTTAGCAAGAGACCTCAGGATCATAAAACAAACCCTTGCCAAGGATCTCTTACAAAGTTACATCACGCATGCCCTACAACAAGGATATGTCAGGGATGAAAGACACAAGAGGGAGGGGGTGTTAGCAGTAGCATCAAAGGTAGTGGCTATAGACATCGGTGCAGAGGAAGCACGTAAAAGGAGATGCACGAAGAACGGGGGACCAGGCTCATTCGTTTTCAAAACATGTTGTTTCATTATAAGTAATCAAACTCTCAAGAGTGATTTTGATCACTCATGTAACATATGTATATAGAAAACCCAAATTTGTCCCTATCCACTCCATTTTGTGCAAGTTGAGGAGTCCTCGAGCTTGAAAACCCCAGATAGATCGGTCATACCAAGTTTCATAATTTTTGGACTTCTTTTGAACCTCCAAATAATTCATAGAAGCTTTCTAACTATAAAGAGAGCTAGAGAGCTCATTTTGAGAGTTTATAAGGATTCAAATAAAGTAACATTGTAAGAGTGTCAGTTTAAGGGATATTTTTTAGTAATACAAGTGTGATTCATGCCTTCCATTGTATCTCCTCTTGTCTCTACCATGTGTGCATGTGTGTATGTGTGTGTGCACTTGTGCGCTTCTCACCTTCATCTTCGTGCACATCACCCATTCACAATCTTCATATCACCCTACCTCTTCCATGGATTGACAATTAAGGACGCAGATCTTCTTGACATGGTACTTGCCATTGTCTAGAACAACAGGTGGACAATCTAGTGCTCATCCAAATGAGACAATTTCTCAGCCTTTATAGGTTCCACATGATGATGCAAATCATTCCATTTCAGATGCAACTTTACATAATGCACTTGTTGATGAGAGGTCTGATATAGAGGAGGAAAAAATTATGCCTAAATGGCTCATGCAGACTTCGTGAGATAGAAAATTAGATATGGCTCTATCATATTGTACTTGTTCAAGATCTCGTAGTGCTTCTTTTGCATGATATTACTATGCTATGGATGCCTCTAGTCTTTCTGATGAGAATGAGCCTATTTTGTTTGATGAAGCACAAAATTCAAAAAATTGGATGGTTGTTATGCAATCAAAATATGATGCTATTATGAAGAATGGTACCTGGTCTTTATGTCACTTGCCTCCTAGCAAGAAGGCCATTGGCACTAAGTGGGTATACAAGCTATCTACAGAAGGCAAACTAGAAAAATTAAGATGACCAAAGTATGCATGCCAAAGCTTTGCTTATGACATAGCCTAAGAATCATGTACTAAACATGTTGAATCATTCATAGATTTTTCATAGTATATGAGCTTATACAGCCCACGACATAAAATGCCAAAAGCAATAATCATGTCGATATTTGACAGATCATGAACTGTACATCTGTCATCAACAAATTTTACAACCAAGCCAATCTTGGCTAATGCAAAAGCTGATAATAGATTTTTCTTTATCCCTTGCACAAATAAAGCATCCGATAAAGTGAAAGAACTACCATCAGAAGTAGTCAGAATGATCTTACCAACTCCCATGATAAGATAAGAGGAATTGTTGGTGCATGTGACAATATGCCCTGTAGGGATATGCTCAAGTGAAGTGAAGAAACTGCACTGCAAGGTAATATGTTTGGTTGCCCCACTATCAAAGTGCCAAACATTTGAGTCTATTGCAGACATACATTGTTCAGGAGAAGATGGGTCAAGACTACAAATAGTAGTAAACACCCATTCTTCATTCTGCACAAGATTAGCATACTCTGTTTTGGTGTAGAGGCCTCTACAACAACCATTCTAGACTCTTTTTTCTTTGCCTCTTTTGCATCCAGTTTTGGATAGTTCTTTATGACATGATCGTTTACTTTATAGTACTTACAAAAGAATTTCTACTTTTGTGATTTCTTCTCATCTTTGTCTTCCTTCTTCAAATGTGCAGCATTTGCAGATTTATGCTTACTAGTAGATGAGCTCCATTTACCTTTGCCCTTCTCACTAGCCAAGGAATCTTGATCTGCAACATGTATAATGGACCTGTTCTTCCTAGATTGATCTTCGTACAACAGAACAGAGACAAAATCCTCAAATGACAAGTCATTTGGATTGCCTTTCATCATCACACAAAAAGTAGATGCAAAACTCTAATATGAATCAAGAAGGCCATTCAAAATGGTTTGTACAAGTGAGCTATCTGGTATAACTTCATTAGCAAAAATCAATTGATCCTTCAAGTCTCTGATCTTTGTTAGAAAACTATCCATAGAATCACCTTCATTCATTTGCTCACTCTCCAACTTTTTTCAAAGGTAAGCAACACGAGCCTCATTCTTAGCCTGGCACAATGTGGTAAGTGTATCCTAAGCATCCTTAGCTATTCTATAAGAGCGAATGTGAGGAATAATGGCACATTTGACAAACAAGGCTATCAATGCATGTGCCTAAGCATCTCTTCCATCCCAACAAATTTGTTTTGTAGCAGGTGCAGCAGAAATCATAGCACGAATAGGAATCTGAAGAATATCAGCATCTCCAATTCCATCTACATCATCTTCAATACCTGTATTTGTAGGTGTAGTAGGATGTTTTTCAATACCTTGCATAATGTTCCACAGTCCTTTTGCAACCAATACATGTCGTGTCATATAATCCCACAATGGGTAATTGGTACCATCCAACTTATCCTCAACAGCCAACATACGGAATACATCACTGCTTTCAGCCATGGCCACTGACTAAAATACCCAGATGCAGAAAAATGATTGTATCTGAAAAAGTTGAATAGAGCTACCCTGTCAAGTTCTACTAGACCTATAGCAGACTTTGAGACACTTATATTGACGAACCAAAACTTTTATATATCTTTGGTACAAATAGATGAAATAGCCTACACAAGCACTGTGATAGTGCGTTCGGAGGCCGAAACGAGCTCAGATCGCGATTTCGGCACCACACAGCAAAGCTGTTTTGATCTCCTAATCACCCTAAGTATGCTTACAAAATTTCATGTGATTCTGAGACTATGACCGGAGGGGTGTCGATGACTCCCTAGATGAAGCGGCGACCTGCTCTGATACCAATTATTGGAGTTAGACATCTATGGAAGCACAAAAATAGCACAAGGAAGAAGAAGAAAGCTTGGAGCACAACACACAATACTGAATGCATTACCACTAGAATGTACAAAGATAAGTAACATGTTAGGGCTATAAGCATATATACAAGCCAAGGGGAAAAAAACCTCCTAAAGAGGGAAAAAAGTGCCTCGATGGTCCTAGTGTGTTCACATATATCATTGCCTAAATATATCAACAAGCTAAAGTGTAATCCTGATGGAATAGTTAACAGGTATAAGGCTAGGCTTATTGCAAAAGGTTATGCACAAGAAAGAAGCATTGATTTTGATGAGACCTTTTCTCCCACATATTGAATGACTATTGTTCATAGCATCTATGCACTTCTAGCTCATCATGGTTGGAATGTCCATCGGTTGGACATTAAAACTACATTTCTGAATGGTGACTTACATAAAGAAGTGTATGTTTTTCATCCTCGTGTTTTTTTGTAGAAAGGGCATGAAAATAAAGTGTGAAGATTGAAAAAGGCATTATATGGTTTAAAGCAGGAACCACGTGCTTGGTATGAAAAGATACATGCCTATTGATTGCACATGGTTTTGCAAACAGTCCAACTAAGAGCACCTTATGTGTTAAGCATGCAAATGATGTGCTTCTGGTCATTGTTGTCTATGTTGATGACATGTTGCTCATTGGTGCTAATGATAAGCATATTGCTGATTTTAAGGTTTACTTGCATGCCTTATTTGAGATGTCAGATTTGGGGCATTTGCATCATTATTTGGGCATTCAATTTATGCAAGTTGATGGCAAAATATCTTTGTGTCCAATAAAATATATTGACACATTATTGCATCATTTTGGCCTTGCAAACTACAAATCTGTTGCCATTCCTATGGAAATAGGTTTATGATTGAGTCTTCATGATGCTAGAGATGCATTTGATGTTTTTATCTATTAATAGGCTATTGGAGGCTTGATTTACTTATGCATTACTTGGCCAGATATTGTTTCTTTTGTCTCATAGAAAGCAGGTTTATGGATTTTCTAGGTGTCAAGCATTAGGAGGCAATTAAGCACATCTTTCGCTACTCAAGTGGAACCTAAATACTTGCATAATTTTATCCTAAGGGGGGATCACTACTGCCAGATTTACATGCTTTTTTTAACTCTGACTAGGTTGGTTGCTATGACACTCATGTGCCACTAGTGGTATTTGTTTCATGCTTTGTAGCTCATGCATATCCTAATTGAGCAAGAACCAACATATTGTGGCCACTTCTAATTGTGAGGTTGAGTATAGGATGTTGAGATATCAAGCTCAACATGTGATGATCCAGGATGACACGTACCAGTTTTTTGTTTCTCTGACATGTATAGTGGTCACGCCGGTATATGTCAGGGATACGTCATTGAGCTTTATTAGATTTATCTAGCGAGAGTGATGGCACATTTGTTTCTTGCCAGCTCACCCATTCGCGGACATTAGGTTTTTCCTTATGTACTAATCTCTATATATTGCACTTGTTGTATTGTTGTTTTTAGGTCATTCTTGTACATTCCTTTTATGTAATAGAAGAAGAAGAAGAAGAAGAAGAAGATCATTCTTCCTTGCCTCAATCTGTGTGTGTGCTTCTCCTTGAGAGTGAGAGTGTGTGTGTGAGCTCTCTTCCTTATCTCCTTCCTCATGACATGGTATCAGAGCTAGCATGGCTATAGAGAGCTCGTGGAGAACGCGACGGTGAAGACTACGCGGCAAGGCATGGAGAAAACACGATTTCACAAATGGCCTCCATTTGTTACGAAAATCAATGTGAAGGTAGAAGACCTCAAAATATTTTCGGAGCCATCTCGACCTTCGTTTTGAGCCCGCAAGGTGGGGCCCACAAAAAAACCAGGTCAGTTTCAGAAATTGTAACTTGCGTTGTATTCGGCGACACTCATATATTCCAGATCCAAAATTTCAAGTGATTCCGTGTATTGTTGATACACGAAAACTGTGTTTTTCTGAGATCAAACTGTCACGTCATAGTGCGACAGTGTTCAAGAAGAAGTGTTGCTTGTAGTGTTTTGCAGTGTTGTGAATTGTTGCAGAAATGGCAAACGCAGATGGGATGAGTCAGCTTATGAGCAATAAGCTGGACAAGAACAACTTCCATGCTTGGAGATTCAAAATGAAGAATTTCCTAATGGGAAAAGGCTACTAGAAGTACATCGAAGGAGAGAATGAAAATGCTTCGCAGTTACCAGAAAGGAATCGGACTGCAGACCAGTTAAGACCATATGAGGAATGGAATCAAGGAGCACGAAAGGTAATGTATTGGCTATCTGTTAGCATACAGGATAGCATGATTGGACACATACAGGATGCCAAGACTCCAAAAGAGGCTTGGAAGAGTTTGGTCACTTTGTATGAGACTAATACAAAGGCACAAAAATTGCAACTCAAGAACGAGCTGCATACATTAGAAAAGAAGAGCATGTCGGTAAGTGATTACACTCTAAAAATCAAAAGCATATGTGAGTCACTTGCATCTATTGGCATGAATGTAGATGATAATGATAAGGTGGAAGTGTGCCTTCGTGGTTTAGGAGCTGCATATAAGCAGTTTAGAACTTCCATACAGACCAGGGAAAATATTCCAAATTTTGGGGATCTGGTATCTATGCTGATTATTGAAGAAAAGAATCTTGGTGAGGATTCAAACTCCCAAGGAAAGCCCAGTTCTAAGCAGGTATTCTACTCTGACAGAGGAAGAGGCAGAGGTAGAGGTTTTGGAAGTTGAAGAGGAAACAGTAACCAAGACCAAGGTCAACAACAGAATCCTGCAAGAGGAAGAGGATAGTTTCGAGGCAAGGGGAGCCAAAGAGGTCGCAAAAAATTCCAAAGAAATGATTCAGGTAATGATAGTAAAGGATGTTGGAATTGTGGTAAACCTGGACACTTTGAACGTGATTGCAGGTTGAAGAATCAAAATTAAGACCATTTCCATTTCATGGGATAGACATAGATCTATGATGGACTGCTTGCTGCAACGCCTATGAAAGAAAGACTAGCACCTAATCGTTGGGTGATGACCCAGGGTTGGGCTCGAGGGACGGCATCTCCGTGAAAATGAAAATATTGGACCTGCGCTTAGCCTCGATTTCGTTGTATCGGACCCATGGGGCATAGCGGAATCTTTCGCTTCTAAGTTGTCACTTCCCCTGCCGCCAGCCTAGCATTCCCCAATCTAGCGGTAGGCATCGCTTGCCGGCCAACCAAAAGGCATACCATAATTAATTCCGAGACAGATGCCGCAGGTCCGAACCCTACCCCCTTCTCGGATCTATCTATAGAAGGCAGCAAAACAACTATGCATCCACAAGTGCAGATGATTCTGAGAAGCTGTTTATGGTTCAACATCACATGATGAATATGATGTCTGATGGTGTTTCAAAATCGAATGATAATGTCTATTTTGTTGATTCAGGTGCTTCAAATCACATGACCAGTCATGCAGAATGGTTTAGTAGTTTGCAAAAAATGCCAGTTCCTGGATATGTTGAAACAAGTGATGATACATTGCATCCTATTAAGCATACAGGAAACATAGCATTGTCTATGGAGGACGGGAAGGTAAAACATCTTGTTGATGTGTTGCATGTTCCAAATATAACAAAGAATCTGGTTTTTGTTGGACAAGTGGTTGACCAAGGATTACAAGTCAGGTTCAATGATGATGGATTATATGTAGAAGAGTACAAACAGGATGGACGATTGTTTGCCAAAGGAAACAAAGTGGGTAGGATGTTCACCTTAAATGTGAAGATTCTTGAAATGAATGCAGTCATGTTTGCAAAAGGTGTAGGAGTTATTGCAGATATAGAGATATGGCACAAACGGATTGGACATGCAAACTTGCAAAGGCTGAAACTGATGCAGTCAAAGGAGATTGTCCATGGACTACCAAATTTCAAAGTTTCAAAAATGCAAAAGGTATGTGCAACATGTCAATTTGGTAAACAGTCAAGAGCATCATTTCCACATGACAAGCATGTTAGTGAGAATGTACTAGAATTAGTACATACAAATGTTTGGGGCCCAGCAAAGACCACATCTACGGGTGGTTGCAGGTTTTATGTTACTTCTTTCATTGATGACCATACACGCAAAGTATGGGTATATTTCATGAAAGAGAAGAGCAAGGTGTTCACTCACTTCCAGAATTTTAAAGTTATGGTGGAAAAGCAGACAGGGAAGTACATTTAGACATTATGATCTGATGGAGGAGCTGAATACATGTCAAATGAGTTCAGCAGTTTTCTAAAAAATCATGGAGTTCGGCATCAATTTTCATGCAGGTACACACCACAACAGAATGGCGTTGTTGAATGCAAAAATAGACATATTGCAGAAATAACAAGAGCCTTAATGGCTGAGAAGAATGTACCTCATTGTTATTGGGAAGAAGCTCTGCATACTGTTGTATACATCATGAACAGAACTCCGACTGCTGTTGTACATCAAGTTACACCTGAAGAGAAGTTTACAGGTAAAAAGCCAAACTTATCACATCTGAAAGTTTTTGGTTGTATTGCATATGTACATGTCCTAGATGAATTGAGGATGAAGCTTATCCAAAAGAAAAAAAGTGTGTCTTCATTGGAGACTCCCTTGAGCAAAAGGGATATAAATTTTATAAGCCACTCACACGACAGGTAAAGGTGAGCAGAGATGTGGTATTTGATGAAATGTCAAGCTTCTATGCAGATGCCAAAGAAGGACTGAGTCTTGAACCAAATGACAAAAAAAATGCTAAAAAATCAAGTGCAGAATCTCAGGTTTTGAGTGGACCGGATGCATCACCAAGCAATAGCTCCAACTCAAATCCATGGAGTGGAAGATTACATGGAAATTTCAGTCCAACAAATTCATCAAATACATCCAAGAAAGGTAAAGAAAAGCTTTCTGCTGGTCATAAAACATGTGGAGGTTTTGAAGACGTTGATGGAGATTCAAGCGGTTCAGAAAAGAGTCTTGATGAGGAACTTGGATTGCCCTTTGTGAAGACTCCAGGAGTAAGAAGGGCACATGCAGATGATACAAGGATAAGTGACCCAGGACCAAGAAGATCTGGGAGGATGAGGAATTCAGTGCAACGATTGACATATGATAGTTACATGGCTCGTCAATATGCCTACATGACAAAGGTAATACAAGATGCTGAACCTTCTTGCTTTGAAGATGCAATTGGAATTGCAGATTGGGAAAAATCTATGGATGAGGAGGTGGCTGCACTTTATGGAAGTGATACATGGAAGCTCGTTCCATTGCCGCAAGGAAAGAAACCCATAGGCTATAAATGGGTTTACAAGGTAAAGCATAATGCTGATGGTAGCATAAGCAGGTATAAAGCACGATTGGTAGCTAAAGATATGCACAAACATATGGCATTGATTATGAGGAAACATTCAGCCCTGTAGCTAAAATGTATACTGTTAGAACACTTGTTGCATTAGCTATAGCAAAAGGATGGACTTTGCATCAGATGGATGTGAAGAATGCTTTCCTACATGGTGAGTTACAGGAAGAAGTATATATGGACCAGCCACAAGGATATGAAGATTCAAAGCATCCAGAATATGTTTGCAGGTTGCAAAAGGCTTTGTATGGGCTGAAGCAAGCTCTGCATCCATGGCATGCAAGGATTGTTGATTACTTAACCAGCATTGGTTTTTCTATGTGTGATGCAGATCATTCACTATATGCAAGGAAGGTTGATGATAGCATCACGATTGTGGCCATTTATGTTGATGACTTGATTGTAGGTGGTGATAATGAAGAAAGCATCAGAAAGGTAAAGCAACTTCTTATGCAGGAATTTGACATGAAAGATCGTGGTGTGCTACGCTATTTCTTGGGCATTGAGTTTATACATACAGAAACACGTATATGGATGTCACAAAGGCAATATGCCTTGAATATGTTGCAAAAGTATCGTATGGCTAGTTGTAAGCCAATTTCTATGCCATTAGATCAAAATTTGAAGTTGGATACTACATTAGGTGAAGCATTGGAAAATGCTACTATGTACAGGAAAATTGTGGGGAGTCTTATATATCTTACAATTACAAGGCCTGATTTAAGCTATACTGTTGGACTTGAAAGTCAATTTATGCAAGCTCCCAGGAAGCCACATTCGGATGCTCTGAGGCGCACTCTACGTTATGTGAGTGCTACTTTGGATTATGCATTGTTTTATGAAGCTGGTGTAGATTTGCAGGTTCATAGATACACTGATGCAGATTGGGCTGGTAGTACTGCAGATAGAAGATCTACTCGTGGCTTTCTTTTCTCACTTGGAGGTGCAGCTATTACATGGAGCGGTAAGAAGCAACCCACTGTTGCTTTGTCGAGTACATAGGCTGAGTATAGAGGTTCTACAATGGCGTCATGTGAGGCATCATGGCTGGAGATGTTACTTGTCGATTTAGGTGTGGAAGTGCAAAAGCCTATCACTATCTATTGTGATACTCTTAGCAGCATACAGTTAGCATAGAACCTTGTTTTCCATGCTAGAACAAAGCATATCAAGGTACATTATCACTTCATCAGAGAGAAGGTATTAACAAGTGATATTGATCTAGTTTATGTTAGAATAGATGAGCAGGTTGCTGATATTTTCACCAAAGCACTTGGAGCTGAGAAGTTGAAGAAGTTTCGGGAGAAACTTGGATTACAGGATATGGCGTTGAGCTTGAGGGGGAGTGTTGAGATATCAAGCTCAACATGTGATGATCCAAGATGACACATACCAGTTTTTCGTTTCTCTGACATGTATAGTGGTCACGCCGGTATATGTTAGGGATACTTCATTGAGCTTTATTAGATTTATCTACCGAGAGTGATGGCACATTTGTTTCTTGTTAGCTCACCCATTCACGGACATTAGGTTTTTCCTTATGTACTGATCTCTATATATTGCACTTGTTGTATTCTTGTTTTTAGGTCATTCTTGTACATTCCTTTTATGTAATAGAAGAAGAAGAAGAAGATCATTCTTCCTTGCCTCAATCTGTGTGTGTGCTTCTCCTTGAGAGTGAGAGTGTGTGTGTGAGCTCTCTTCCTTATCTCCTTCCTCGTGACATAGGGAAGCTTTCATAGGGATTTTTGAGTGTGTGTGGCTCAGACACCTTATCGACGATATGGGTGTTGGTGCCACCACCATCTTCACCGATAGTCAGAGCGCATTGGAAGTTGGGAGTTCCATGCTCGCATTAAGCACATTGAGATGCATTGTCATTATGTCAGGGAGACGTTCTCTACTGGAGAGATCAGTTTGGCATGTGTTCCCACATAGGAGAGTGTTGGAGACCTTTTCACAAAGGCTCTACCTAGGGAGAAGTTTGAAGCTTTCTGCGAATCTTTGGGCTTACTTCCTTTTGTGGATTGATTCGACATTGCTTGGGACTTCCTTATATATGAGTGTCAGTTCCTTGTTCAGTGCATCACTCCAAGAGGAAATTTGTTCATATAATTTGGTAGTGATGTTTGTGAACACACTACGACTGCTGGGGCACTTTTTTCCCTCTTTAGGAGGTTTTTTTCCCATGGCTTGTATATATGCCTATAACCCTAATGGGTCACTTATCTTTGTACATTCTCTTGGTAATACATTCAATATTGTGTGTTCTACTCCAAGCTTCTTCTTCTTCCTTGTGTTGTTTGCGTGCTTCCACAGAGTTCAAACTCCAACAATTATTTCATCGATTCTTGACTTAATATTAAAATTTTAGGCATTAATCTTTCAAGACATTCTTGAAACTCAATTGAAGTCTCTTCTTGTCTTATTGTCAAATCAATTCTCACTTTTGATAATGAAGGAAGTGTTTGTCCATTTATTGCTTTGATAATAGTACAGTTCTTTTGTTCCCTCCCTTTAAGTTGACTCAAAACTTTTGAACTAATTAGGTTTACTTGAGACCCAGTGTCCAATAAAACCCTAATTTTAGTTCTTTTGTAATACATTGCAACTATAGGTAGGTGATTTCTAGATCTCGTTTGTTCAATTCCACAAAGCATCAAGTCTCTTATCTCTTTGTTTTTTTTTATTCTTTCTTTAGCTTCTTCCTAAGCTTCCTGTCTTATTTTTCTCTCCCCCTCTTTTCTACTTTATGATTGTTGTAATCTTCTCCAGAATTCTGTTGTTAAAGATTCCATGTATCTTTTTATTCTGCATCCACTCACATAACTTGACATCACTTCTCCATCTACATTTGCCAGTTGAATAGCTCCACTAGGGATAGTCTTATGAAGGATGTAAGTACCATGTCCTCTTTTCTCTATTTTTTAACTATGTTTCTTCAATGTGTATACTAGGACTAAATCTCCTTCTTGTAAGTCCTTCTTTATATGCAAATCATGATATGCCTTTTGTCTTTTCTTATCTACATAAATACTCATGATAGCTTGTAATATGTATGCTCCTAATTGTTCTAACTCCACAATTATGTCATATAATTCATTTCTTGTCCAATGCAATTGATTCCCTATCCTCAAGATTGGTATAAGGAATTCCATTGGTAGAAATGCAGTAAGGTCATAGACTAAAGTGAATGGGGTAGTTCCAATTGAAGTTTTGTATGCCACTCTATATGCCGAAAGGACATGATATAATTGCATATCCCAATTTGAATCTGTTCTTTTAGTATTCACTAGTTTAGAAATTATAGTGCATAATACTTTGTTTGGACTTTCTGCTAGACCATTGGCTTGCAGATGATAGGGTGTAGATCTACTATGTGTTATCATGTATTGCTCTGTCAATGTTTCAATTACTTAATTCATGAAATGAGTTCCTCTATCACTTAGCAATTCTATTGGTAGTCCACATCTAGTGATCATATATTTATACAAGAACTTAGATGTGGTTTGAGCATCACTTTCCATTATGGCCTTTGCTTCAGTGCATTTTGTTAGATAATCAGTTGCCACTATTATGTATTCTACATGAGAGATTTTATCTGGTGTGTATAGTTCCAGTGAAATCCAATCCCCATCTACTAAATACTCTAGTAGATATCAAAGTTTTAAGAGTCATATCATCTGTCCTGACAGGTGGTTTAGTAATTTGGCAAACATCACATCTTTTTGCATACAGCTTACCATCTTCAAATAAAGTAGGCCACTAGAATCCTAAATATAGGATTAGCTTAGTAGTTCTCTCACTTGAAAAGTGACCTCTTGCTACACCTAAGTGAGCCGATTCCAACACCTCTAGGTATTTTCCCTCTAGAACACAGATTCTTATATATCCATCCATTCCTCTCTTGTATAGTTGATCATTTCTAATTATAAATTCCTTACTCATATCTTGTATATTTTTTGTGTGTAAATCCACCTTCATTATTTCCTTGTGAGGATCTTGTTTCAATTGCTCCACAATATGATTAGTCGATTTAGGATTTTCTTAAAATAAGAACAAACTTACTAGTTCATTTCTCTGTATTCTCTTACATTTTTCACATTGAGATAAATATATCTCCATATCTTTATCTTTTGTTGGCCATGACCTTCCACTCTTGCCAAGTTATTTAGAGTAAATCTTTAAAGCATGATAATATGGATTCCAAAGATGTGCCTTTTCTAGATAATTATGTTATTCTTCTTTAAATAACAGTATTCTAGAACTCCTATGTTATTCAAATGAAACAAGTGTCCTGATAGTAGAATGAAGTTTCTACTTTGCAAAATCAAATGAGTTGGGGTCAAATTGGTATTCCTTGGTACAATTGATAATATTGGTACCAAAGAATTTTCCCAACTTGGTATGCTCTCTATGTTAAATAGCTAAGCATCAAGTAGATCATCATCTATGTGTTGTGGTTTTTCTCCAGTTAAGATTCTAGATAAATGGTCAGCTCTCAAATGTGTTTTTCCTTGTCTTACTACAACTTCAAAGTCAAATTCCATTAATAATAAGAACCATCTCATTATTCTTCCATTTTAACAAGGTTTATTTACTAGATATGTTTGATTATCCATAAAAAAATTAAAATTGTTGGCCAAAAAATAGTTTCTAGACCTCTCTACTGCAAACATTATTCCCAATCCTTCTCTTTCAGTTGTGATGTAGTTTCTTTTAGCTCAGTTCAATTATCTTCTTGCATAGATTATAGGAAAATCCACTTTGCTTCCTTTTATAGGTTGTGCCAAAACACATCCTCATGCAAAATTTGAAGCATCCACATGTACATGGAATATTATATCCCATTGAGTTGTTTTCAATATTTTTGAGGTGACTAAACAAGTTTTTAAGGTTTCAAAAGCCTTATCACATTCATCAGTCCACTCAAACTTGGTAATCAAAGCATATAGGGGTTTTTTAGTATCTACAAACTTGTACACAAATTTTCTATAATATCTAGAGTGTCCCATGAATGTTTGCAATTCTTTCATATTTGTTGGCTTGGGAAATTTCATTATGGCTCTGATTTTTTCTTCATCATTAGAGATGCCATTTCTAGAGACTATGTGTCCTAACATTCTTACTTGCCTCACAAAAAAGACATATTTCTGAGGGTTTTGATAAACTCTATAAGTTCTATACTTTTTCAATATATTTCCCAAGTCTTGTAAATGATCTTTCCTCTAGTTTGAGAAGGTACATAAGTCATCTACATAAGTTTCATTATATTTCTTAGAAAATCTTTGAACACATAACACATTAACCTTTGAAATGTGGTTGGTGCATTGATTAAACCAAAATGCCTAAGCCTAAATGCATATGCACCCCATTCGATTGCAAAGGCAATCTCATGTTGAACTTCTAATGCAATTAGCAGTTGATTATAGCCAGAGAAACCATCTCAAAAACTATAAAATTCTTTTCCATCCACTCTCTCCAATAGATGAACTGTTATTGGCAATGGATAGCTATCTTTAATAGTTGCAACATTGACTTTTGTAAGATTGATGCAAACCCTAAGTCTGCCATTCTTCTTTGGAACCACAACTATTGGTGATAGCCATTCAACATACTCAATTTCATAAATGAGATCAACATCAAATAATTTTTCTATTTCCTCTTTAATCTTTGCATAGTATTTTTCAGTGTATGTATAATGTGTTTTCTTACTAGGTTTTGCATCTGGTGCTATAGGTATTCTATGCACACAAATGTTAGGATTTATACCTTTAAGATCTTTGTAGCTATAGGCAAATACATATGTAACTCATTGACTAGTCTGATTAAAGCCTCTTCTTCTTCTTTTGCCATATCATCCGCTATTACAATATGTTTGTCTTCTTCCTCCTCTTGGGTTATCACTATCTTTTTTATTTCTTCCTGATTTTCATAGGACTCTCCCTTTTTCTTATCCCTCCATGGTTTCAAGTTTAGTAACAATCTGTCTTCAATTTCATATTTTTTGAGGTTTGATGGAACAAATTTTTGTTGTTGTTCATCTTGAGTACTCAAATTTTTTTTTGGCTTATTTTGTTGGGTCTCTTTTCCTTGTTCTCTCTGACATTTTATTTTGATGTATTTTCTTGAGATTTTGTCTTTGATAGCATCAATTTGCTTGCATAATTTCTAGATATGAAGTTTTGTTGTTTATTTCCAATTTTGATTATATTGTGTTGGATGCTAATTTCTCCTCTTCTACTCTTATCATTCTTAAGTCTATGCAAGATATGATACCCTTCATCATTTTGAAAATTTATCCCCACATTCTCTTCATTGGCTACATCTAAGGTAGATGAGAACTAATTCCATCCATAGGGTTCGAAATCTTCATCATTGAATTTCTAAGGTAAATATCTTTCGTCCTCTATTGTTTTGTTACTTATAAATCTTCCTTTCTTAGGAGAAATCTTTTTGGTGATTTCTTTCTTATTGGATCAAATGCCTAATGTGGTGCTTCATCTTCACTTCCTTCATCTGACATTTCCTTTTATTCATCTATACTATCATGTTCATTGAGGAACTCGTTCCATTGCCTTGGAGGTATATCATGGTAATATCCCCTCCTTAGATTGAATTTGATCACATTCCTAGGTTTTGAAAATAAAGGCAATCCTTTCCCCAATCTTGAACTACTTGTAGTTGTCTCATAAAAGGTCTTCCTATGATGACGAAATTCAACTATATGCAAAAGTATGTTCAATTCTATTCCACGGGTTTTTATTATTACCTTTCCCCAAATACCCAAGGGTGTTTCTATATGTCCATCTACAAGTTGGAGTTTCATTCTAGTATATTTGAGTTGTTGAGCACCCATTCTTCCCAAGTTTTTCTTGTCATAATGGCTAATCCAGATCCACTATCTAAAATGGAATTTTTTTTGTTTATCTCCATAGTGAATTGAAAGTACGGTACTACCCTCTTCTCCCTCATAGCATCCTCCAATTTTGCCTATTGGAACTTGCATGAGTGATTGTCTATCTATGTTAATGGGATTTTCCATTGAATTTTTCCTCTCTTGTTTCAGATATTTCTATAGATGAGGGTTGTATCTTATTATTTCCTTTAGAGTCCATTGACACAAGATTTTAAACTGATCATTCACCCTAACTTCAATTTTTAATGGTATCTCATTAATTAGTGTTGGAAGTGTGGTGGGCCTTAATAACAATAAATCACAGGTTTACAGGATCTTCCAACAAATGAACCTTAGCATACACACCTTAATACTCAAAAAGAAGATGAGTGAGAGATAGAGAGAGAATAGACGATATTAAAAGTGTACAGTAAGGTAAAATGCTCACCCACACTAACTTATATTCCAATGTCAAATTAAAATGTGAGAATATAATACAAACTCATAATATCTGAATCTAGGCAGAAATAGGAACTAGATAGAAGAGATTGTGTGCCTAAGAGGTATGAAGTGTGTGTGCATGTGTGTGAGAATATGGAGAATACAAACAGTTTAGAACTATTTGATGGCAAAGCTGAATTCTCATTATCCCTAAATTAGACTTATTACTCACAGTAACTCAGCAAGTGAATTCCTCCAAGAACTCTTGAGATAGAGCACACCTCTTGCAAGTGTTGAACACTTCCTCGAAGAGAGGACCTCCAAAGATCTTCCTCAATCTTGCATTGAGTTAGTGCTTTAGCTCCTTAAGAAGATGTTATGCTATGAGCCTTGGCCTCATTATATAACCATTAGTGCACCATGATTGTGCTTTTATGAAAATTGGCATCACAAAATCTCCATGCAAAATGATGCTACTGCCAATTTTTCTGTTTTTTAAAAAATAAAAAAAAACACTCCACTTTTGCTGCACCCGTTGCTATCTATGGGATTTGAACCTTGGCTGATGCTTTGAAAGAATTTTGTTTTAGCCACATTGTCCACAAACTTTTCTTGAATAATATTCAAAAAATATACAAAATATCGTTGTTGGAGTTCAATTGTATGACTATTATGACTTGTTTCTAACAATCCCTCCTTCATTATCATATTTTTACAAGGTTTAATAACCTACAAAAACTTCCTATGACTCTCTCTGGTCAATGCTTTGCTAAAAATATGTGCAACATTATCACTTGTAGGTTTCACTTAACTGCGTTCCAATGAATCTTCAACAGATTGTGCAAGAACCTAGATACTTGAGAAATTGCAAATTTAATGTTTGGATGTGTATTACATAGATATATCAAGCAACCAATTGAATGACTCTATAATGTAGCATCAAATGGTTCTGCATTTGTTTTCGACTGTAATGACACATTAACATCCATAGGTGTCTGCATAGGCTTAGAATCTTTCATCTCAAACTTCTCCAATAATTTTTCAATGTATTTTTGTTATGTCATGTAATACATGTGTCTCTGTACTTCAACTTGATCCCAAGATAATACTGCAAAATACGTAAATCATTTACATCAAATATATTATTAAGTTCTTCTTTAAAGTACTAAAGATTTGAATCCTTGGGACCTTTCATGATCATATCATCAACACATATGATAATAATAATAATCAAAACATCTTTCTCAACTTTAACATAAAGAGTGGGAGTTGCATCTGAGTTTTCAAAACCAATAGATAACTCATAAAGCTTCCATGTTTGATTCTTATGAATAGAATCAATCTCTTCTTGCATAGCTTTCTTCAGTACAGGACTATGTGGTGCATCTTGGACACTAGCTAGTTCATTCTCAACTAAAGTAAGAGCCAAAATATTATGAATCTCAAAATGTTCTGTATAATTTACTTGGTATGTTTGTTGTCTCCTTATTTGATTTCTAGTTCTTCCAGTGTACTTCTTTATACCATTGTCCTTCCAAGTTTGATGTAACGACTTAAGTGTATCCTTGAAATGTTGTGGAATCATTTTTGTTCTTCAATATCTCTTTATTCTAGAACTCTCAAACCTTCTCCAACTTCTTGAGTTGGAACTTCAAGAGGAACTGACGATAAACTAGTTACTGATGTAGGTAATGAAATTCTCTCTTCACCTTTATCAAATGCATCTCTTAGGGTTTGAGAAAGTTCATCACCCCCCTTGTATGGTTAAATGTAAGAATCCAAATTCCTTCTAAAACATGCATAATCATCTACCTTTATGAAATATGGAACCTCTTCCTTCTTATCATAGATCTGACTTTTTGCAATATATCATTGCATGAGAGTAGGATATCACTTATATCTCTAACATAGAATCTATATCCTTTGCTTTCAAGTTCATAACCAATAAAGACTGCTTTAATGGCTTTTACATCAAGCTTACCATGATCCTTCTTCTCAATGTGAACATAAGGTGGGGAACCCAAAACTCTGAAATAACTCACATTGGATTTCTTCCCATAATAAGCTTCATAAGGTGTGATGATCTTTAAAGATTTTATGGAAGACCTATTCAAAATGTGATTAGTTGTATGTACTACATCAAACCAAAACTTGGGAGAAAGATTTTTGGATGAGAACATACTACACATCATCTCAACAAGTATGCTATTCTTCCTCTCTGTAGCAGCATTCTATTCTGGAATATAAGGAATAGTTAGTTGATGAGAGATACCTTTGCCTTCAAGAAAAGAATTAAAGTCTTTTGTCATGTATTCTCCTCCTCTATCACTTCTCAAAATCCGGATCTTTAACTGACTTTTATTTTCAACCATATCTAAGAATTTCTTAAAAGTAGGAAAAACCTTTGACTTCACTTTAAGACCATAAATCCATGAATATCTTTAGAAATCATCAATAAAATTAACAAAGTACGTGAAACCTTGAATAGAATATATCCTTATCGGACCATTCATATCTAAATGTATGATATGCAACTTCCTTGTGGTTGTTTACCCATGCTCCTTGAAAGGTCGTTTTCGAAGCTTTTCTTCAAGACATCCTTCACATGCCTCTGCTTCATCTGGTAAAGCAAAAGTAGATAAACTCTCCACCATACCTTGATCTTTGATATGCTTCAGAGTAGCGTAATTGATGTGACTAAATCTAGCATGCCATAACTTCATGTTCTCCTTAGGTGTAGTAGACCTAGCAATATTAGCATGACTAATTTTGGATAACACAAACATGCCACTTCTGTTTTCACCTTGAAGTAGACAATGCTCCTCATTAGGTGAGAGGATGTAACATGAATCTTTCTTAAAAACAACTTTATAACCATCTAACAAGAAGGTAAAGACAAAAAGCAAATTCTTCTTCATGTCTAGAACATAAACAACATTGGAAATTGTGAAATTTCCACCTGCTATGGACTTTAGGTTCACTTCTCCAACATCAACAACATCTACATCATGACCATCTGCAATGGTCACTCTTCTACCTAAAGAGTTAGAAAGGGAAGAAAATACATTTATGCAATCTGTCATATGCTTAGTGGATCTAGAATAAAAAATCCAAGGATTATCTAAAATTGCATTTAATGTTGCCTGATAAAAAGTTAATTCTTCAATAGTAATATATGCATATGAATCTACCTTTGAATATTTAGGTTTTGGATTATCTTCAGCACTATTACCTATTGCTTTCTTCTTCTCATTAAAAATCCTTGTTTTGCATTCTTCTATGTAACGACCTGGTTTCTTGCAATAATGGCATACTCCTTTATTTGAATCAGATATAGTTAAAACTTTTCTTTGGGTGTAGAGGAAGCATTAGGGAAAGGACTTGAAGACTTAGGATTAGAAGACTTACTTTCCTTCTTGGATTACTAACTCTTCTTCTCCCTCATTCTTTGTCTCCATCTTCTTCTTTCCCTTCCATGATGATAACATGGCTTCATCATTCTCTTCCATAGTCTTTTGTTCATCTTCATCTTGAAGTAACAGGAATTGTATGTCGTCAAATGAAAGTTCTCTATCTCTTGTAGAAAGAGTAAGAGAAGTAACAAAACCATGATATGAGGATGGAAGTGAGTTTAGAAGTGTATCTACCATCTCTTCATCTGAAATGTTGACTCCAACATTGAGTAACTAATCTCATAAATCTTTGAGCTTTAGAATATGTGTTTGAACTGATGCACCAACATTTATCCTTGTGTTGTCTAGTTGTCTTCTTAGATGAGCTTTCCTAGCAAGGTTTCTGCTCAGATAGAGATTCTTTAACTCCAACCAAGCTTGATGAGAGGTTATGCATGACTTGATTTGGGATATAATATGCCTCTTGACTCCCATAGCAATATATGAAAGTGCTTGTGCATCCCTTGAATCCCATCTAGATTGCTTTTCTATAGGAATTATAATCTAGTAGTAGTACCACTGACTCCTAACAATGAAATGGTTCCTTCTTCTTCACTAATCTCCTGTTCAACAGAAATAGGAATAGGAGTTCTTCTAGAAGATGAAGTAGCCTCTTCTCCAACTTGTCTTGGCCTTGGATAAGTGATATTCATAATATTCCACAAGTCTTTTGATACTAACATATTCATCATCATAAAACTCCACATTGGATTGTTAGACCTTCCCTCAAGCTTGTCTTCATTCTCAAGTCTATAGTCACTCATCTTATTAAGAGTGTATTTCAACTATGCTCTGATGCCAAATGTTGAAAGTGGGTTGGTCCTTAATAACAATAAATTATATGTTTACAAGATCTTCCAACACATGAACCTTAGTATACACACCTTAATACTCAAAAAGAAGATGAATGAGAGATATAAAGAGAATAGACAAGATGTTTGAAAAGTATATGGTAAGCTAGAATGTTCACCTACACTAACTTATATTCCAATGTCAAATTACAATGTGTGAATATGATACAAACTAACAATATCTAAATCTAGGCAGAAATAGAAACTAGATGCAAGGGATTGTGTCCCTACGAGGTATGAAGAGTATGTGTGTGAGAATATAGAGAATATGAATAGTTTAGAACTGTTTGACAGCAAACCCAAATTTTGATTATCCCTAAATTGGAAACTAGTGAATGAACAAGTGACAACGGAAATAGACTTGTTACTCACAATAACTTAGCAAGTGATGTTGATGGTTGGCTGATATGAACCCATCAAAGAACTCCTGATATAGAACATACCTCCTCCAAGTATTGAACACTTCCTCTAAGAGAGGACCTCCAAAGATCTTCCTCAATCGTGCATTGAGCTAGTGCTTTAGCTCCTTGATTGTTGAATCTTTTCTATGATTTCTTTACACATTTTCGTTCTCTCTACCTCCTTCCAAACTCTTTCTTGAAAATTTCCTATGTTTCTAGGGTTGTTTTCTAAATGATCCTCTTCTAGAAATTTTTGAATCTTTTCTATGATTTCTTTACACATTTGCATTCTCTTTGCTTCTAATTGAGGCATTAAATATACTTTCTCTTGATGAAATGGAATGGGTCCCCCTTCTATTCTTGCTTTATATGCCTTGGAAAAAGCACCTATTTATTTTGATAATCCTTGCATGTCTCTATACTCATTTTTCTTTTTTGAATTAGTATCTTCTAATTTCTTTTGAAATTTGGTTTGTAATGTCTTTTCCGATTCTTCCACTTTCTTTTGCCGCTTTGCTTTTTGCTTGTCTCTCCTTTCTTTCCATGAAGAATTGTTTTTCATTTCTCTCTTCTCCTCCTCCATGTCTAGTTTGTGTTTTTGAATTGAGGTTTTGGATTTGACATATAATTATTTGTTATATACATGAATGTGGTTGCATCCATTTCAATTCTCCCATTTCCTAAATCCAAGGCTTGAATATCAAGTTCTTTGTTATATGTATAATCTCAATGGCTATTATAATCATCACAATATTCTCTAGTTGGTATCAGGGATCTCTCTAAATTTTCCTCTACTAGTGTATACTTCAATGGAACAACATTAGTTGGTATGGGTGGTTGTCCTAGAACAGGTCTAGGTTGATCCGAAAATTCTCTTCCTCTCAATTGTAATGGTTGGATTTGATATTCCCTTTCTCTCACTGGTTGTTTATTATAAAAACACTCTTCACTTATATGCTTTATCCATTTCTTTTCTAGTGTACAATATTTGAGTACTCTTCTATCTTGTAGTTGTGATGGTTTTTGATAGCTGCACAAATGGGTAGGATGATTTTCCAATACAACATTTTTTTGTTTGTGTTATCATGGGATTGACTGAGTTTGTTTTAATTGAGGCTCCTGAAGCTTTTGTGATGGCTTGAGCTAACTCTTTTGTTGGTGGTATTTTGTTTCCTCCATTCCCTTGTTGATAAAATAGTTTAAGATTAGTCCCTCTATTGTCTTCTAGATCAATAGCTTCCTTGATGCAAGAGTCTAGGTATGGACATCTCCTACAGTACACCATTGTCTTTAATTGTGCATTATTCACTCATTCAATGAACAATGACACTCTCTTAGGCATTGATGGCTTTTCTTCATGAGGTCACCTATCCAAATATTGTTTGAATCTTCAGGATGCTATCCTTACACTTTCATCATGATTATGCTTAACTATATGAATTAGTGTCACAATACTATGTTTAATGTCAATGTTGGAAAATTCCCCTATGAATTCTTCCAAAACCTATCTATGTCCACAAACATTTACTTCCTTAATGGTAAAAACCAACTTAAGTTGGGTCCTGATAAAGTCAATCCAAAGACTTCAAATTGGGTAATTGTATTCCCCTATTTCTTTTGGTTTTAGTATTTATTTGTACTCAGTTACATGATCATGAGGATCTATAGATCCTTTATATTAACTTTTTATACATTTTGCTATTTGGTATGGTCTCAGAGTCCTTCTAGGATTATTCCATTCATTTCTTCTTCTAATGGGGAATTCATTTACTGCTTCTCCTTCTCTCATGAAAGATTTAGTTGAAGCATAATGTCTCCTTTTTCTATGGATCTATAGGAGTGTGATGTCTACTATGCCTTGGATTGTCTGGTTGCTCTAAGTTTTGGTCCCAAGTTCCTTTTTTTGAACACTGGCCTAGATCATTTGTATCATCAGGGTAATTTGTAAAGATATATATATATCCTTGTATGTCTTCATATATGTCATCCTTAAACTAAGCCATTGGCATCAAGTTTAAAGGGATTTCTAAGTTTCTCAATCTAATGAGTTCCTTATCAATCCATTCTGATATACATATAGGCTACAAACCTATTTGTATATAGGTATTTAAGGATCTTTCCATAGTCTCCTTGGTCAAAT
The DNA here is from genome assembly GCA_020310875.1 of Ceratopteris richardii. Lineage (NCBI taxonomy): Eukaryota > Viridiplantae > Streptophyta > Polypodiopsida > Polypodiales > Pteridaceae > Ceratopteris > Ceratopteris richardii. The sequence continues at coordinate 165,812,370 of CM035410.1, forward strand.
ATTCCTACTTCCCCATTCTGGTCTTCCATGTTCATTTGTGATAAGTGTGTGTTTTGTTCCTCCCTACTTAAGTGTTGGTGTACCCAAGGTTTTCTAGATCTTTGACTATGTTTAGTGACAAGTCCTGACCTCAATCTCATCAATTTTAAAGTGTTTTCCCAAAAAAACCCTAATTTCCACTAGAGAACTAGGGTTTGATTTTTCTTTACCTTAACTGTATGATTTCTTCCCCCAATTAGTCCATTATTGAGAGAAATATGGTTGATTTTTTTTATATGTCAAAATTTTGACTTTTTAACTCAATCAAAAAATTCACAATTGTGAGCTCAGAATCGCATTTTTCATGGAGAATCATGATTTTCAATGTATGTGAGCTTTTCGATATTTTCTTTATTTTTTTGGATTTTATAATATATGATTATTCAAGTATTTTGGAAATTTTGGGTGATTTTGAAAAACCAGGATTTTGTGCAGGAAATAATGTTTTCCTATAGAAAATCCCGACTTTGAAAACCAGGATTCTCATAAGAGAATCGCAATTTTCACACTTCCAAAAATCATGATTTTCAAACACAACATGATTCTCAATGAGAATTGCATTTTTCTAAAAAAATCATGATTTTATATTGAAAATTACATTTTACTCTGTGAAGAGAAAATCGTGATTTTCAAGTGCTCAAAATTGTGCTTTTAAGTCACAATCACGTTTTTTCACAATTGTGAAGTCAGAATCTTGAAATTCTCGGGCGTCACAATTGAAGGGCTTTGGTGTGCAGAACAAGAGGAGGAAGGAGGAGATGGAGGGAGAGAGAAGAGAGGAAAGACGCGCGGATATGTGTGGGAGCTTCGAAACCCACATAATGAACTCTCATGAGGCAATGCTCTATATATGATGTATATATATGAATATGGGGGTAAGGTCACATGACCCTTACATCCCCAACAATCTCCCACTTAAGGGTCAATGTGAACATAAGTGGTAACATATACAAAGAATGATGTAGGACTATATAATAATGTACAGGAAGAGTCCGGATCTCTATCCATACTAGATCAGCCTACACCAACCGCCTCGAACAAGGTGTATCCATGCACCTCAAACTGCTCTAGACTCATATCGATAAGAGTCGAGCTCATATCTGACTGATGCAAGAACTGATGAAGTTCTTGCAAAGCTCCCACTCGCTCTATGCCTATGTCAATCATCGAACGACTGACAACTCCAAGTGCAAATGCTCCAATAGCAATTGCAACATCTGGTCTCGAGCATAACAGCTCGTACATCAGACTCCCGAATGCTGACGAAACATGTGCTATCCTGGCTAACCTAAGTATGTCGGCCATGCCTGTATCCAAGGCATCCAAAGCACCATCATCAAGACCAACATGTCCTGATATATGTGTATCAACATCTGGCATGAGCGAATCCAAGAATGACTGCATAACTGCTGACTCCTCAGCATCTAAATCAGCCATGCTCACAACCAAGGATGTATCTAGCTGTGCATCATGAGAGCTAGTATGCTCTGCCATACACTGTGTATCATAAGAGCTATCCTGCTCTACCACACCAAGTGTATCATCATGCTCCACATGAGCTAACTGCACAACATCAACATCAATATCAAACTGATGATCAATCTCTAACTGAGTATCATCACAATGCTCTACATGAGCATCCATGTCGTGCTCTAAAGCATCCAACTGATCATCCAAAGTGTGCTCTATGTGAGCATCCATATGATCAAGAAAATCATGCTCTATATAAGCATCTTGAGCATCCAAAATATGCTCTACATGTGCATCCATCTGAGCATCTGAATCCTGCCATACATGTGCATCATGAATGTCAATATACATATGTGTAGGTAGACAAAATGAGACATGACGAGTCTCACATCGCACATAAGGCTGAACTCCCACTGAGACGAGATTGTCTCTCACATGAAGTACCTGTAGTGGATACCTGTGCCCAACCCTGGCACCTCTGACAAGCATAAGCTGTCCCAACTGCAACTGAAAATGATGCTCACCAAGGAATGCATAATATCTGCTCTCCTGTAACTGGCTAACTGAAATCAAGCTCATAGGGAATGAAGGCACATAACGTACATGTCTGAGAATAAGTGATGCTCCACTAGGTAGCATAAGGCATATATCTCCTGCGCCCTCAATGTCATATGTCGTACCATCAGACATGTGCACACATCCACGACTCTCACCTAAGAATCGACAAAACCACTCACGATGTGGAGTAACATGAAAATTGGCTAATGCATCAAGCAACCAAGCCATATGCGTGCTATCCAATAGAAAAGAGGAATCATGAGATGAACCATAGGAGAAAGTGATATCACCATCACTGGCATAATCAACTGCCATAGACTCTCCTAAAATCACTACCTGACCTGCATCACGTGCATATCTCTGACGTCGTCGTCGCATCCGCCTGAAGCAACGTCGTCGAATATGTCCCTCATGACCACAATGCCAACATCGAAGTCGTCGATGTGATCTGTGTCTCACATGAGTCAATGGACTCTCATACATATCATGTAGTCTCTGCCATAATGCACTACTCGTCTCCTCATACATAACAGACTCATATATAGAATCCACAAGCTATAATCGGATAGTGGAGCTGGCCAATGCATCCATATCCATCCATACGTGGTCGGGCATGTCACGAGGCCTTTGTGCATCTCTATGCACATACATATGTAACCCTGCACGAACCAATGTATGCCACATCTGAGCTTTCCATCTCGGAAAGTCAGTCCCATCTAATCGAGAAGACACCATGCTGGCAATCCAAGACTAGCAATGTAACAAGAGACTAGAAACAATACTCTATCCTCAATAGGATCACACCTGCATATCCATATGCATAACTCACATCACATATGTCTCAATGGAGAAGAAACCATGTGAACCACCTGTCACATAACCATGCATCTAGCATGCACATAAAACCATGAGCATAAGCCTGCTCACCAAGTCTCCAAAGTGACCAAGTAGATGTGAAAGAATCCTGGGAAAATTTCGACAGAGTATCCCCTGTAAACTGAGCAATCAAACAAGATAACCAATAACCAAAGAACAATAAGTAACTTGTCACCACCTGTCACTGATCCAACCAAAGATAATGGCAACTACATATGCCAAAAAACTAATGGCAATACACGCCAATACAATGGCAATACAACTCCCACTCAAGAATAAATCCTACAAGATGGTCCAACCTGTCACAAACAACATGTGACCAAGTCCAAGTGAATGGAGATAGTCAATGATCCAAAGCTATCGCACAAGCTTCAAGATCCACTAGAGCTCTCTTCTAGCATAAAAGTCGATAAGATTTCGGCAGCATCTCCTCTGTAAAAATGGACTCTAGAACCAAAATAACCATGTGGGAATCACCATCCACATATGCCAAGAATCACACTGGCAAATACATATCAATCAATGACCAAATGCTAATAACGGTGACGAACAAACGTGTAACTGAGGCTCCAATCTGGATCATGTACCTGTAAAGAAAACAAAAGATACAAATACCAAACAAGATCCAAAATCAACTCTCATAGAATTGTGTGCAACCGGTAACTAAATCCATAACCAAGTGGCATAAGCAAGGTATAGACCACAATGCCACTATACATCCATGATCAAACTCATGATGACATAAACCTCAAAAAGAGTATACCACAATGTCATCTTACATGCCAAACGCATGAGAAGATCATGCTCTACTCTCATATGGAGGAGCTACCACAATGATCATACATGTACAATGCTTTGAAGCTCTGAAAATAAGAGCTTGCACACCATAAATTCTCTCTCGAAGAAGTTCCAAAGCAAATTCAACCTCCAAGTGCAATTAGTGAAGATGTGCTTCTCTGTGTTTTGCTGTTTCACAGGTGATAACCTCTGAATCTGAACTTTTGGTCTTCAGCAAACTTCAAGATCTGAGTCTTGGCTACGTAACGAGATAAAGAATACCTCAATCGGAGGTGCGTAGCTCAAGATATGCTTAAGACAAGCACCTGCTGTCAATTTCACTATCACTTGCAACAGTACTGCTCTGTATTCTGCAATTTCGGCAACCTAAAACTCAAAATCTGGATCTGAGTTCTTCTACAAAGTTGTAGCTATCTTTCCAAGCTATGAGCAGCAAGTTGAATCATTGCATTCCAAGCTGTAGAACTCAAGTTATGACAAAAAAACTGACTTGCTGTCCTACTCAATGTAGATTCGCCTTCTACAATTCTCTGCGTTTTTTGAATTTTCCGCACTTCAGAAGTCCGAACCAAGTTCTGTGCCCTTCTGTGAAGTTGTATCTCTCTGTGTTAGCTACACACAGAACTTTAAAACGCGTCAATCCGAGCTTCTTAGCTCGAGTTATGACCGAAATACTGAACAGCTGTCAAGAGATGCCGACCTGCACTTCTACCTCTTCTCACCTAAGCTTCCATTGAAGCTTATTGCACACTAGCCTTCAACATGCTCTGATACCAATGAAGGGCTTTGGTGTGCAGAACAAGAGGAGGAAGGAGGAGATGGAGGGAGAGAGAAGAGAGGAAAGACGCGCGGATATGCGTGGGAGCTTCGAAACCCACATAATGAACTCTCATGAGGCAATGCTCTATATATGATGTATATATATGAATATGGGGGTAAGGTCACATGACCCTTACATCCCCAACAACAATCACAGTTCTCTATCACAATCATGATTTTACATGATCTTCAATTGAAAATCAAATTTATTTCAATGAAATTTCATATTTTTATATCTATCATCTTTTAACAAAAATGTTCAAATTATTACACTATGAGTTTTTAGAAGAGGTTACCTTTGCTTTGGTTGCACTAAAATCTTGAAAATTGCAATATTTTCTCCTTGCCCTCACACTTTTCTACTATTTTCATAATCACTCTCTCACACAATGAGTTAAATTTTTCTAGGTCCCCTTTTTATACTATTTACTCACAATTGTAATTTCCATCCTTTTGCATGAAAATTTCAAGTTTACCTTGGATTGAGCTTTGATATGCTTTTTGACCTTTATTCCACTTAAAGTTTCACAACTTTGTCAATTGATTGGTGATCCTTACCTTCCACAAAGAATTGCAATTCTCAATTGCATTTTTTGTCAATTCTTCTTATGGTGTGCCTTGACTTGGGGTCCAATGGTGCTCCTTCTTACTTATTTGCCTGCAAATCAAAATAGATTATGATTGTTGAAGTTTGAGGTTTGCGAAAGCATGCGAACAGCACAAAGAAGAAGAAGAAGATTGGAGCACAACACACAATACTGAATGTTTTACCACTAGAATGTACAAAGATAAGTGACCCGTTAGGGCTATAGGCGTATATACAAGATAGGGGAAAAAACCTCCTAAAGAGGGAAAAAGGTGCCCCGATAGTCCTAGTGTGTTCATACACATCACTACCTAAATATATCAACAAATCCCCCCTTGGAGTGATGCGGTGAACAAGGAGTTGACACTCATGTATAAGGAAATTCCAAGCTATGTGGAATCAATCCACAAAAGGAAGTAAGTCCAAAGCTTTGCGGAAAGCTTCAAACTTCTCCCTAAGCAAAGCCTTTGTGAAAAGCTCTGCAATGTTCTCCTGTGTGGGCACATATACCAAACTGATCTCTCCAACAGAGAACCTCTCTTGACATAATAATAGTGCACCTCAATATGCTTAGTGCGAGCATGGAACACAAGGTGAAGCAAAAATCATTGGTGGACACACAAGTGTCATCGAAACTAGCCCAGTTAGAGTCAAAAAAAGCATGTAAATCTGGCGGTAGTGATCCCCCCTTGGAATAAAACAATCCAAGTAGCCGAGTACCACCCAAGTAGCGAAAGATGCGCTTAATCACATGCCAATGCTTGACACCTGGGCAATGCATAAACTTGCTCATCTTTGAGACAGCAAATTGAATATCTTGCCAAGTAATGCATAAGTAAATCAAGCATCCAATAGCCTACTGATAGAGAACAACATGAAATGCATCTCCAGCATCATGAAGACTCAATCGTAAACTTGTCTCCATAGGAGTGGCAACAGGTTTACAGCCTACTGCAATAATGTGTCAATATATTTGGTTTGACACAAAGCTACTCCGCCATCAACTTGCATAAATTAAATGCCCAAATAATGATGTGAATGCCCCAAAAATGACATCTCAAATTAGGCATGCAGATCATCCTTAAAATCAAAAATATGCTTCTCATGAGGACCAGTGAGCAACATGTCATCAAAATACACAACAATGATGAGAAGTACATCATTTGCATGCTTAAAATATAAGGTGCTCTCAGTTGGATTGTTCTCAAAACTATGTGCAATCAGGTAGGCATGTAACTTTTCATACCAAGCACATGGTGCTTGCTTCAAACCATATAATTCCTTTCTCAACCTACAGACTTGGTTTGCCCTTTTTGCATAAAGCCATGGGGTTGAAAAACATACACTTCTTCATGCAAGTCACCATTTAGAAATGCAGTTTTAATGTCCAATTGATGTACATTCCAACCATGATGAGCTACAAGTGCACAGATGCTTCGAACAGTAATCATTCGGCAAGTGGGAGGAAAGGTCTCATCAAAATCAATGCCTCTTTCTTAAGCATAACCCTTTGCAACAAGCCTAGTCTTATACATGTCAACTATTCCATCAGGCTTACACTTCAGCTTGTATACCCACTTAGTGCCGATGGCCTTCTTGCTAGGAGGCAAGTCACATAAACACTAGGTACCATTCTTCATTATAGCATCTTTTACATATTCAGATTGCATAGGAGCCATCCAATTTTTTGAATTTTGTGCTTCATCAAACGAAGCATGCTCATTCTCATCATAGAGACGAGGCAGCCATAGCATAGCAATCACTATGAGAGCTTAAACGAGTACGATATGATAGAGGTGCATCTAATTTGTTATCACGCAAAGTCTATACAAGCCATTTTGGCATAGTTTTTGCATCCTCAATATCAGTTCTCTCATGAATAAGTGCATCATGTAAATCTGTATCATAAATGGAATGATCTATATCATCACATGAAACTTGTAAAAGCTAAGATGTTGCCTCATTAAGACCAGCACTAGACTATCCACCTGTAAAAAGACACAGCAAAGTGTCATACATGTCTTTGGAAATAACAAATGTCTCCTTAGTACATGAAAGTAATCGCTGAATAGCATCTTCCACAAAAACAACATCAGGACTAATCAAAATGTGTATAGTCTGTGGATGATACAGACAATAGCCTTTGCTTTCATAACTATACCAAACAAAAATACATTTCACTACATTATCATTCAAATTCCTACAATGTTGTTCAGGCACTAATGCATATGCCAGGCAACCAAAAACACACAGGTGAGCAACAGATGGCTTATGAACATGCCAAGCCTCATATGGAGTGATAGACTGCAATGGTTTAGTGGGACACATGTTAAGTACATATGTTGAACACATAACAGCCTCAAGCCAGAAACTATGTGGCAAAGACTAACTCTTGAATATACACCTCGCTATCTCCATGAGTGGCATGTTCTTCCATTCAACAACTCCATTTTGTTGAGGTGTATATGGCATTGTACACTAATTTTTTATCCCATGTTCAGCCATAAATGCCTTAAAATCGGAAGACATATATTCCCCCCCTCGATCAGAACGAAGGGTGCCCATTTTACATGCTGACAGATTTTCAACCAAAACAAAAAACTCTTTGAAGCACATAAACACTTCGGACTTTGCTTTCAATGGATATACCCATGCATGCCTGGAAAAATCATCAATGAAATTCATGAATTAAAGATAGTTTCCAAAAGAGGGTGTCCACATAGGACCACGGACATCACTGTGAACAAGCTGCAATTTTTGAATAGCTCGAACTGAACAATCTTTTGGGAGCAAGCAACGCTACATTTTGCACAAAACATAGCCTTCACAAACATGTTTACCAAGTGCCTCAAGTTCAGGTAGAGAGAACACCATTTCAGATTTATGCATGCATAGCAAACTAGCAAAATTTAGATGACCAAAGTGTGCATGCCAAAGCTTTGTATCTAATATAGCTTGAGAATCATGTACTAGACATGTTGAAGCATTCACAGATTTTTCATAGTCTATGAGCTTATACAACCCACGAAATAAAATGCCAAAAGCAATAATAACATCCCATTTGACACATCATGAATTGTACATCTCTCATCAACAAATTTCACAACCAAGCCAATCTTGGCTAAAGCTGAAACTGATAACATATTTTTCTTGATCCAATGCACAAATAAAGCATCTGACAATATAAAAGAACTACCATCAACAATATTTAGAATGATCTTATCAACTCCCATAATAAGATAAGAGGAGTTGTTGGCGCATGTGACAGTATTCACTATAGGGGCACGCTCAAGTGAAGTGAAGAAATTGCGCTCTGAGATAATATGTTTGGTTGCCCCACTATCGAAGTAGCAAACATCTGAGTCTACTACAGATATACAATGTTCATGTGAAGATGGGTCAAAACTGCAAATAGCCTTCGACACAAGATTAGCAGACTTTGTTTTGGGTGTAGAGGCCTCTGCAACAACCATTCCAGCCTCTTTCTTCGTTGCCTCTTTAGCAGCCAGTTCTGGACAGCTCTTTATGACATTATCATTTTCTTTATAGTATTTACAAAATAATTTCTGCTTTTCTATTTTCTTTTCCTCTCTGTCATCCTTCTTTGATTATGCAGAATTAGCAAATTTCTGCTTACTAGTAGAAGAGCTCCATTTACCTTCACCCTTTTGACTAGCCAGGAAAGCTTGATCTGCAACATGCATAATGGACCTATTCTGCCTAGACTGGTCTTCCTGCAACATAATAGAAACTAACTCCTCAAATGTTAAGGTATTTGGATTTCCTTTCATCATCAATCGAAGAGTAGAAGCAAAACTTTTATATGAATCAAGAAGACCATTCAGAACAGATTGCACAAGTGAACTATGAGGCAAGACTTCATCAGCAAAAATCAATTATTCCTTCAAATCTTTGATCTTTGTTAGAAAATTATCCATGGAATCTCCTTCATTCATATTCTCACTCTCCAACTCCTTCCTTGCTTGTTATAAAGTGGTAACTATATCCCAAGCATCCTTAGCTGTTCTGCAACAGTGAATGTGAGGAGTAATGGCAAGTTTGATAGACAAGGCTATCAATGCATGTGTCTGAGCATCTCTACCGTAACAACGAATTTGCTCTGCAATAGGTGTAGCAAGAACCATAGCATGAACAGGAATATGAAGAATATCACCATCTTCAACGTCATCTGCATCACCTTCAGCAATAGTGTTTGCAAGTGTAATAGGACGTTTTTCAACACGGTGCACAATATTCCACAATCCTTTTACAACCTATACATGACGCATCATATAATCCCATAATGGATAATTGGTACTGTCCAACTTATCCTCAAAAGCCAATATACGGAATACATCACTGCTTTTAGCCATGGCCACTGAGTAAAATACCCTGATGCAGAAAAATGAATGTATCTCAAAAAGTTGAAAAAAACTACCATGTTGAGTTCTGCTAAACATGTAGTAGACTTTGAGATGCTTATACTGGCAAACCAAAACTTGTATATATATTTGCCACAAAAAGATGAAATCGTTGCACAAGCGCTATGATAGTGCATTTGGAGGTTGAAATGAGCTCAGGTCACAATCTCGGCACGAGACAAATCCTAATCACGGTGAGTATGCTCACCAAATTTTTTGCGATTCTGAGATTGTGATCGAAGGGGTGTCAACGATGCCCTAGATGAAGCAAAGACCTTTCTGATACCAATTTGGATTTTGAGGTATGCGGAAGCATGCAAAGAACACAAGGAACAAGAAGAAGCTTGGAGTGCAACACACAATACTGAATGTATTACCACTAGAATGTACAAAGATAAGTAACCCAATAGGGCTATAGGTGTATATACAAGTCAAGGGGAAAAAACCTCCTAAAGAGGGAAAAAAGTGCCTTGAAGGTCCTAGTGTATTCACACACATCACTACCTACATATATCAACAGTGATTATTCCATAGAAAATGATTTTTCTAGGTCAAGAAAAAACCTCTTCAATTTCTTTCTTTAATTTTTCCATATCTTTTCCTTCCTATTCTCAATATTGATGGTCCAATGATTTAACATTTGTTCATAAAAGATTTAACCACTTTGTTTTTTACATTTTCCTAATCAAACCAAAACTATTTGTGTGGGCTTTTCCAATAAATGAAGCTAAAAATCTTGTAATGAAAGAATATTATCTCATATATGGAATCATAGAACAACATACAACTCCCATACTACTTTCTCAACAAGATGAATGAAGAAATATCTATCTCCTAGATTAAACAAGCTCACCTTTTCATCTTTGCCACACCTAGTAATTCAAAAGAATTTTGAGGAAGTATTTGTTACCATCAACTTGGAAGATCTAGTAAGGTCCAAAGCTTTGCTTCAATATTCTATGGCAATGGCCGCAAAAAATGTTTGTTGTGCTTCGGAGTTATCCTTTCCATTCATCATAGTATAAAGGAACAACAAACTCAAACACTTAAATTTTCAATCTAGGAAGTATGCTAAGACCCTAGCCTTTTCTTCATCAATGGAATCCAAGATTTGATTAGTATTGTCAGATTTTTCACAAAAGATAGAGATAATTCTCATAATTCATTGAGTTAGAAATAAGCTTTTTCGATGTTTCTTGTGCCAAAAGTGTGCTATTTTTTATAATAAAGAAAATTGGTTAATATCAAATTGAAATTTCAGTACATGTACCCCTATGAAGAGAGAATCGCGATTCTAACAGATTCACACATACATGAAGAAATACTACGTTGAAAGATTAACAAGGCTTGAAGATCAAATAAGACTTATGAAAGCACGAAACACTCGAAGAACTATTGATCAAAAAGATAAATCCATGATAAATACTCATCAAAACCACTTAAAATCACCATTAAATCTTGACGAAGAGATTTGGAAGAAAGAAGAGCTCTCAAGTTTTCATTGATTGTCAAAGAAACAAGAGGCCCTTGTACTTGAGTCATAATTGACTTATTACCTTTTCAAGTGTCTCTTTTCACACTTAAAATAAGTCCTCTAAACTTCTACCCAAAAAATATACTAGTTTAAGAGCTCTAAAATTCTACAAAACATATATAACTTACATCTATTCATGAGAAAGACTCTTCCTCATTTTTACAACAATTGAGATATTCTATTTTCTCTAGTTTCTAGCATGAATTTGGTCGTAAGCCCATTGTCTGTGACTAATAGGCATGTATTCCCTTCATCTTCTTCATTGTAGTCTCCAATCTTGTTTGTAGGAGCTTGTTTGACATAAAGTCCTACTTTGGCTCAAGCTATTTCTTGGTACTAATTCTTGCAAATTCATCATATAAGCTAATTTGCCATAGAGGTGATGTCTCATTTGCAATAATACCTCTTACATGATCATGATCCTAATGTTCAACCTCTTTAAGTTGCTCTATATTCAATGCATGAGGTTCCTCATACATTTCTCTCTTTCCTCTAAGCATTGGTTCCCTCTTGTATTATGTTTTGGCATCATACTCTCTTATGTAACTATGAAGCATATGCAAGCTCATCATTTCATCATCGGGAATGCTATTTGAACATGTCCATAAAGGGATCATTTTTCAAGATCTCCTCATCTATTCTAACCATTATCTCAAAGATAGGTGGTATGGCTTGATACTCTTTGTTTCCATTTGTTCTCCCTGTATGGTCTTCAAGTTCCCCCTCTATTCTATGTCACATAGGTTCATGAAGAGTTTTCAAATTCAAACCTATATTATTATCGCTAATATTTCTCTCTCGCAGCCTCCCTTGGGGTAGCACTATTCATTATGGTCAAGACTAGGTATTGCAGCCAATCTTGCTTGATATCTTATTAACATCATTTGAAGATCATCAAGCATAGGATCCACAATAACTGATCCATAAGATCCGCAATAACTGATCCTACTTGATTCTACATTTCTAAAAATTCTTCATTAACTCATTAGTTTTTTTCTCCCACTTCCATTTCATCTACTCTTTTTTGGAATTTTGTGTATGCATTATTTTCTTCCTCTGAATCTTTGTTTTCTTAGTGACATTCTCTTGTTGATATACTTAGGTAGTGATGCATGTGAACACTCTACGACCGCCAAGGCACTTTTTTCCCTCTTTAGGAGGTTTTCTTCCCCCGACTTAAATATACGTGTATTGCCCTAACAGGCTACTTATATTTGTACATTCTAGTGGTAATACATTAAGCATTGTGTGTTGTGCTCTAAGCTCCTTCTTCCTTGTGTTTTTCGTGTGCTTCTATAGACATCAACTCCGACAATTGGTATCAGAGAAGGTTGTCGCTTCATCTAGGGCATTGTCTACACCTCTCCGATCGCAATCTCAGAATCCCAAGAAATTTGGTAAGCATACTCAAGGTGTTTCAGAGATCAAAATGGCTTCGCTTTGTGGTGCCAAAATCACGATCTGAGCTCGTATCGTCCTCCGAACGCAATATCGAAGCGCTTGTGCAGGCTATTTCTTCTTTTTCTACCAAAGGTATATATGAGTTTTGATTTGCCAGTATAAGCATCTCAAAGTTTGCTAAAGGTTTAGCAAAATTTGTCTCGATAGTTCTGTTCAAATTTTTGAGATACAGTCAATTTTCTGCATCAAGGTATTTTAGTCACCGGCCATGGCTGAAAGCAATGATATATTCTGTATGTTGGTTGTTGAGGATAAGTTGGATGGTACCAACTACCCATTATGGGCTTATATGATGCGTCATGTATTGGTCGCAAAAGGACTATGGAATATTGTTCAGGGTGTTAAAAGATGTCCTCTTACACCTCCGAGTACAGGTACTGCAAATACAAGTGCTAGAGCTGATGGAGATGGTATCGAAGATGATCATATTCTGCAGATTCCTGTTTGTGATGCTGCTTTTGTTGCACCTACTGCAAAGCGAATTTGTTGGGATGGCAGAAATGCTCAGACACATGCATTGATAGCTTTGTCTATCAAACGTGCCATTATTCCTCACATTCGCTCTTGCAGAATAGCTAAGGATGCTTGGGATACACTTACCACATTGTACCAGGCTAGGAATGAGGCTCGTGTTGCTTACCTCCGAAAACAGTTGGAGAGTGAGCACATGAATGAAGGTGATTCTATGGACAATTTTCTCACAAAGATCAAGGATTTAAAAGAACAGTTGATTTCTATTGATGAAGTTATACCAGATAGCTCACTTGTGCAGACCATTCTCAATGGTCTTCTTGACTCATAACAGATTTTTGCTTCTACTCTTCATTTGATGATGAAAGGCAATCCAAATGCCTTGTCATTTGAGGAGTAAGTCTCTGTTCTGTTGTAGGAAGACCAGTCTAGGCAGAACAGGTCTATTATGTGTGTTGCAGATCAAGCTTTCCTAGCTAATCAGAAGGACAAAGGAAAATGGAGATCTTCTACTAATAAGCAAAAATCTGCAAATGTTGCACATTTGAAGAAGGAAGATAGAGATGAAAAGAAATCAGAAAAGAAGAAATTGTTTTTTAAAATATTGTAAAGAAAATGATAATGTCATCAAGAGCTATCCAAAACTGGCTCCTAAAGAGGCAAAGAAGAAAGAGGCTGGAATGGTTGTTGCAGATGTTGATATATTTAGGTAGTGATGTGTGTGAACACTCTAGGACCGCCGGGGCACTTTTTTCCCTCTTTAGGAGGTTTTTTTCCCCCGGCTTGTATATACGCCTATTGCCCTAATGGGCTACTTATCTTTGTACATTCTCTAGTAATACATTCAGTCTTGTGTGTTGTGCTCCAAGCTTCTTCTTCTTCCTTGTGCTGTTCGCGTGCTTCCGCAGACGTCCAACTCCAACAATTGGTATCAGAGCAGGTCGTTGCTTCTTCTAGGGCGCCGTCGACACTCCTCCGTTTGCAGTCTCAGATTCGCACAAAATTTGGTGAGCATACTCAGGGTGTTTCCGAGATCAAAACGGCTTCGCTCTGTGGTGCCGAAATCGCGATCTGAGCTCGTTTCGGCCTCCGAGCGCACTATCGCAGTGCTTGTGCAGGCTATTTCGTCCTTTTGTGCCAAAGGTATATACCAGTTTCTGTTCGCCAGTTTAAGCGTCTCGAAGTCTGCTACAGGTCTAGCAGAACTCGTCTGGGCAGTTCTGTTCAACTTTTTGAGATACAGTCAATTTTCTGCATCAAGGTATTTTAGTCACCGGCCATGGCTGAAAGCAGTGATGTATTCCGTATGTTGGCTGTTGAGGATAAGTTGGATGGTACCAACTACCCATTATGGGCTTATATGATGCGACATGTACTGGTTGCAAAAGGATTGTGGAACATTATGCAGGGTGTTGAAAGACGTCCTGTTACACCTGTAACGACAGGTACTGCAAATACAGGTGTTGGAGCTGATGAAGATGGTGTCGAAGATGATATTCTGCAGATTCCTGTTCGTGCTGCTGTTTCTGTTGCACCTACTGCAGAGCAGATTCGTTGGGATGGCAGAGATGCCCAGGCACATGCATTGATAGCTTTGTCTGTCAAACGTGCCATTATTCCTCACATTCGCTCTTGCAGAACAGCAAAGGATGCTTGGGATACACTTACCACTTTGTACCAGGCTAGGAATGAGGCTCGTGTTGCTTACCTCCGAAAACAGTTGGAGAGTGAGCACATGAATGAAGGTGATTCGATGGACAGTTTTCTTACAAAGATCAAAGACCTGAAGGAACAATTGATTTCTGCTGATGAGGTTATACCAGATAGCTCACTTGTGCAGACCGTTCTGAATGGCCTTCCTGATTCATATCAGAGTTTTGCCTCTACTCTTCGATTAATGATGAAAGGCAATCCGAATGCCTTGTCATTTGAGGAATTAGTCTCTGTTCTGTTGCAGGAAGATCAGTCTAGGCAGAACAGGTCCATTATGCGTGTTGCAGATCAAGCTTTCCTGGCTAGTCAGAAGGGCAAAGGAAAATGGAGCTCTTCTACTAGTAAGCAGAAATCTGCAAATGCTGCACAATCGAAGAACCAGGATAAAGATGAGAAGAAATCAGAAAAGCAAAAATTGTTCTGCAAGTACTGTAAAGGAAATGATCATATTATAAAGAACTGTCCAAAACTGGCTGCTAAAGAGGCAAAGAAGAAAGAGGCTGGAATGGTTGTTGCAGAGGCCTCTACACCAAAAACAGAGTCTGCAAATCTTGTGCAGGAAGAAGAATGGGCGTTTACTACTGTCTGCAGTTTTGACCCATCTTCTCATGATCAGTGCATGTCTGCAGTAGACTCAGATGTTTGGTACTTTGACAGTGGGGCGACCAAACATATTACCTCGCAGCGTAGTTTCTTCTCTTCACTCGAGCCTGCCCCTACAGGGAATACTGTCACATGCGCCAATAACTCCTCTTATCCTGTTATGGGAGTTGGTAAGATCATTCTGACTACTGCTGATGGTAGTTCTTTCACTTCGTCAGATGCTTTATTTGTGCCAGGGATCAAAAAGAATATGTTATCAGTTTCTGCATTAGCCAAGATTGGCTTGGTTGTGAAATTCGTTGATGACAGGTGTACAGTCCATGATCTCTCAAATGGCGATGTGATTATTGCTTCTGGCATTTTATGTCGTGGGCTGTATAAGCTCATAGACTATGAAAGATCTGTGAATGATTCGGCATGTGCAGTTCATGATTCTCAGGCTATGTCAGATGCAAAGCTTTGGCATGCACGCTTTGGTCATCTGAATTTTGCTAGTTTGTTATGCCTGCAGAAATCTGAAATGGTGTCCTCTGTGCCCAAACTTGAGGCACCTGGAAAACATGTTTGTGAAGGCTGTATTTTGGGCAAAATGCAGCGTTCTTCCTTTCCAAAAGATGGTTCAGTTCGGGCTATGCAGAAATTGCAGCTTGTACATAGTGATGTCTGTGGTCCTATGCAGACACCCTCTTTTGGAAATTACCTTTACTTCGTGACTTTCATTGATGATTTTTCCAGGCATGCATGGGTATATCCACTTAAAGCAAAGTCCGAAGTGTTCATGTGCTTCAAACAATTTTTGGTTTTGGCTGAAAATCTGTCAGCATGTAAAATGGGCACCCTCCGTTCTGATCGAGGGGGGGAATATATATCTTCAGATTTTAATGCATTTCTGGCTGAACCTGGGATAAAACACCAGTGTACAGTGCCGTATACACCTCAACAGAATGGAGTTGCTGAACGAAAGAACAGGTCACTCATGGAGATGGCGAGGTGCATGGTCAAAAGTCAGGCTTTACCACATAGTTTCTGGCTTGAGGCTGTCATGTGTGCAGCATATGTACTGAACAGGTGTCCCACTAAAGCGTTGCAGTCTATCACTCCATATGAGGCTTGGCATGACCACAAGCCATCTGTTGCTCATCTGCGTGTTTTTGGTTGTTTGGCATATGCATTAGTGCCTGAACAACATCGCAGAAAATTGGATGATAAGGCAGTAAAATGTATTTTTGTTGGGTACAGTTCTGAAAGTAAAGGCTATCGTCTGTATCATCCACAGACTAAACGCATTCTGGTTAGCCGTGATGTTGTCTTTGTGGAAGATGCTATTCAACCATTGCTTTCATGTACTAAGGAGACATCTGTTAGCTCCAAAGACATGTATGATACTTTGATGCCTCTTTTTACAGGTGGACAGGCTAACGCTGGTCCTAATGAGGCAACTTCTCAGCCTTTGCAGGTTTCATATGATGATGCAGATCATTCCATTTCTGATGCAGATTTACATGATGCACTTGTTGATGAGAGAGCTGATATTGAGCAGGCATAAACTATGCCAAAATGGCTGGTGCAGACTTTGCGTGACAGCAAATTAGATGCACCTTTGTCATATCGTACTCGTTCAGGCTCTCATAGTGCCTCCTTTGCATCAGATTGCTATGCTAAGGCTGCATCTAGTCTCTGTGATGAGAATGAGCCTGTTTCTTTTGATGAAGCACAAAATTCAGAAAATTGGATGGCTGCTATGCAATCTGAATATGATGCTATAATGAAGAATGGTACATGGTCTTTATGTGACTTGCCTCCTGGCAAGAAGGCCATTGGCACTAAGTGGGTATACAAGCTGAAGCGTAAACCTGATGGTACAGTTGACAGGTA
This sequence comes from Ceratopteris richardii, assembly GCA_020310875.1. NCBI lineage: Eukaryota > Viridiplantae > Streptophyta > Polypodiopsida > Polypodiales > Pteridaceae > Ceratopteris > Ceratopteris richardii. The sequence goes on from CM035410.1 coordinate 165,829,594, forward strand.
TAAGGCTAGGCTTGTTGCAAAGGGTTATGCGCAGGAAAGAGGCATTGATTTTGATGAGACCTTTGCACCCACATGCCGTATGACTACTGTTCGGAGCATTTGTGCACTTGCAGCCCATCATGGTTGGAATGTACATCAGTTGGACATTAAAACAGCATTTCTGAATGGTGACTTGCATGAAGAAGTGTATGTTTTTCAGCCCCGTGGCTTTGTGCAGAAAGGGCATGAAAACCAGGTGTGCAGGTTAAAGAAGGCGTTATATGGTTTAAAGCAAGCACCACATGCTTGGTATGAGAAAATACATGCCTATCTAATTGCACATGGTTTTGAGAACAGTCCAACTGAAAGCACCTTATATGTTAAGCGTGCTAATGATGTGCTTCTGATCATTGTTGTCTATGTAGACGACATGCTGCTCACTGGTCCTCTTGAGAAGCATATTGCTGATTTCAAGGCTGATTTGCATGCCTCATTTGAGATGTCTAATTTGGGGCATTTGCATCACTATTTGGGCATTCAGTTTATGCAAGTTGATGGTGGAATGGCTTTGTGTCAAACGAAATATATTGACACATTATTGCAGCGTTTTGGCCTTGAAGACTGTAAGCCTATTGCCACTCCTATGGAGACAGGTTTACGATTGAGTCTTCATGATACTGGAGATGCATTTGATGCTGTTCTCTATCAGCAGGCTGTTGGATGCTTGATTTACTTATGCATTACTCGGCCAAATATTCAGTTTGTTGTCTCACAGATGAGCAGGTTTATGCATTGCCCAAGAGTCACGCATTGGAAAGCGGTTAAGCGCATCTTTCGCTACTTGAGTGGTACTCGGCTACTTGGGTTGTTTTATCCCAAGGGGGGATCACTACCGCCAGATTTGCATGCTTTTTCTGACTCAGATTGGGCTGGTTGCTATGACACTCGTGTTTCCACCAGTGGTTTTTGCTTCATGCTTCGTAGCTCATGTATATCTTGGTTGAGCAAGAAGCAGCCTACTGTGGCCACTTCCAGTTGTGAGGCTGAGTATAGGGCAGCTTTCACAGCGACTGTTGAGTGTGTGTGGCTCAGACGCCTTATGGCTGATTTGGGTGTTGGCCAGTCTTCTGCCACCACCATCTTCACTGACAGTCAGAGCGCATTGGCAGTTGCGAGGAACCCTGTGTTCCATGCTCGCACTAAGCACATTGAGGTGCATTATCACTATGTCAAGGAGAGGTTCTCTGCTGGGGAGATCAGCTTGGCATATGTGCCCACGCAGGAGAACATTGCAGACCTTTTCACGAAGGCTCTGCCTAGGGAGAAGTTTGAAGCTTTCCGCAAAGCTTTGGGCTTACTTCCTTTTGTGGAGTGATTTCCACATAGCTCGGCACTTCCTTATACATGAGTGCCAGCTCCTTGTTCACCGCATCACTCCCAAGGGGGATTTGTTGATATATTTAGGTAGTGATGTGTGTGAACACTCTAGGACCGCCGGGGCACTTTTTTCCCTCTTTAGGAGGTTTTTTTCCCCCGGCTTGTATATACACCTATTGCCCTAATGGGCTACTTATCTTTGTACATTCTCTAGTAATACATTCAGTCTTGTGTGTTGTGCTCCAAGCTTCTTCTTCTTCCTTGTGCTGTTCGCGTGCTTCCGCAGACGTCCAACTCCAACAGCAGAGGCCTCTACATCGAAAAAAGATTCTACTAATCTTGTGAAGGAAGAAGAATGGGCGTTTACTACTGTTTGCATTTTTTATCCATCTTCTCATGAGTAGTGCATGTCTGCAATAGACTCATATGTTTGGAACTTTGATAGTGGGGCGACCAAACATATCACCTCGTAGCGCAGTTTCTTCTCTTCACTCGAGTCTGCCCCTACAGGAAATATTGTTACATGCACCAACAACTCCTCCTATCCTATTATGGGAGTTGGCAAGATCATTTTGACTACTGTTGATGGTAGCTCTTTCACTTTGTCAGATTCTTTGTTTGTGCCAAGGATCAAGAAAAATATGTTCTCAGTTTTTGCATTAGCCAAGATTGGCTTGGTTGTGAAATTTGTTGATGATAGATGTACAGTTCATGATCTGTCAAATGGCAATGTCATTATTACTTCTAGCATTTTATGTCGTGGGTTGTATAAGCTCATGGACTATGAAAGATCTATAAATGATTTGGCATGTGCAATACATGATTCTCAGGCTATGCCAGATGCAAAGCTTCGGCATGCACGCTTTGGTCATCTAAATTTTGCTAGTTTGCTACGGCTGCAGAAATCTGAAATGGTGTCCTCTTTGCCCAAACTTGAGGCACCCGGTAAACATGTATGTGAAGCCTGTATTTTGGGCAAAATGCAGTGTTCTTCCTTTCCAAAAGATGGTTCAGTTTGGGCTACTCAAAAATAGCAACTTGTTTGTGGTCCTATGCAGACACCTTTTGAGAACTATCTTTACTTCGTGACTTTCATCGATGATTTTTCCAGGTATGCATGGGTATATCCATTGAAGGAAAAGTCCAAAGTGTTTATGTGCTTCAAACAGTTTTTGGTTTTGGCTGAAAATCTGTCAGTATGTAAAATGAGCACCCTCTATTTTGATCGAGGGGGCGAATATATGTCTTCTAACTTTAATGCATTTTTGGTTGAACGTGGGATAAAACATCAGTATACAGTGTCGTATACACCTCAACAGAATGGCATTGTTGAACGAAAGAACAGGTCACTGATGGAGATGGTGATGTGTATGGTCAAGAGTCAGGCTTTACCACATAGTTTCTGGCTTGAGGTTGTTATGTATGCCGCATATGTACTGAACAGGTGTCCCACTAAAGCAATGCAATCTATCACTCCATATGAGGCTTGGCATGGTCGCAAGTCATTTGTTGCTCATCTGCGTGTTTTTGGTTGTTTGGCATATGCATTAGTGCCTAAATAACATTTATCGAAAATTGGATGAAAAGCAGTCAAATGTATTTTTGTTGGGTACAGTTCTGAAAGTAAAGGCTATCGTCTGTATCATCCACAGAATAAACCCATTCTAGTTAGTCGTGATGTTTTTGTGGAAGTTGTTATTCAGCAATTGCTTTCATGTACTAAGGAGACATTTGTTAGCTCCAAAGACATGTATGATACTTTGCTACCTCTTTTTATAGGTGGACAATCTAGTGCTGGTTCTAATGAGGCAACTTCTCAGCCTTTGTAGGTTTCATGTGATGATGGAGATTTACATGATGCACTTGTTGATGAGAGAGCTAATATTGAGCAGGCAAAAAATATGCCAAAATGGCTAGTGCAGACCTTGCGTGACAACAAATTAGATGCACCTCTATCATGTCGTACTCGATCAGGCTCTCATAGTGCCTCTTTTGCATCAGATTGCTATGCTATGGCTTCCTCTAGTCTCTATGATGAGACTGAACCTGTTTCATTTGATGAAGCTCAAAATTCTGAACATTGGATGGCTACAATGCAATCTGAATATGATGCTATCATGAAGAATGGTACCTGGTCTTTATGTGACTTGCCTCCTAGCAAGAAGGCCATTGGCACTTAGTGGGTATACAAGCTCAAGTGTATACCTGATGGAACAGTTGAGAGGTATAAAGCTACGCTTATTGCTAAGGGATATGCACAGGAAAGAGGCATTGATTTTGATGAAATCATTGCTCCTACTTGACAAATGACTACTCTTGGTAGCATATATGCACTTGCAGCTCATCATGGTTGGAATGTACATCAATTGGACATTAAAACAGCATTTCTGAATGGTGACTTGCATGAAGAAGTGTATGTTTTTCAGCCCCATGGCTTTGTGCAGAAAGGGCATGAAAACCAGGTGTGCATGTTAAAGAAGGCATTATATGGTTTAAAGCAAGCACCATGTGCTGGGTATAAAAAGATAGATGCCTATCTGATTGCACATTTGTTGCTCACTGGTCCTCATGACACACATATTCCTGATTTTAAGGCTGATTTGCATGCCTCATTTGAGACATCTGATTTGGCGCATTTGCATCACTATTTGGGCATTCAGTTTATGCAAGTTGATACTGGAATGGCTTTGTGTCAAACGAAATATATTGACACATTATTGTAGCATTTTGGCCTTGAAGACTGTAAGCCTATTGTCACTCCTATGGAGATAGGTTTACGATTGAGTTTTCATGATGCTGGAAATGTATTTGATGTTGTTCTCCATCAGCAGGTTGTTTTTTGTCTCACAGATGAGCAGGTTTATGCATTGCCCAAGTGTCAAGCATTGGCACACGGTTAAGCGCATCTTTCGCTACTTGAGTGGTACCTGGTTACTTGGATTGTTTTATCCCAAGGGGGGATCACTACCACCAGATTTGCATGCTTTTTTTGACAGTGATTGGGTTGGTTGCTATGACACGCGTGTGTCCACCAGTGGCTTTTGCTTCATGCTTGGTAGCTCACATATATCTTGGTTGAGCAAGAAGTAGCCTACTCTGGTCACTTCCAGTTGTGAGGTTGAGTATAGGGAAGCTTTCATAGGGACTGTTGAGTGTGTTTGGCTCAGACGCCTTATGGTTGATTTGGGTGTTGGTCAGTCTTCTGCCACCACCATCTTCACTGACAGTTAGAGGGCATTGGCAGTTGCGAGGAACCCTGTGTTCCATGCTCGCACTAAGCACATTGAGGTGCATTATCATTATGTCAGGGAGAGGTTATCTGCTTGGGAGATCCGCTTGGCATATGTGCCCACGTAGGAGAACATTCCAGACCTTTTTACGAAGGCTCTACCTAGGGAGAAGTTTGAAGCTTTCCGCAAAGTGTTGGGCTTACTTACTTTTGTGGATTGATTCCACATAGCTTGGCACTTCCTTATACATGAGTGCGAGCTCCTTGTTCACCGCATCACTCCCAGGGGGGATTTGTTGATATATTTAGGTACTAATGTGTGTGAACACTCTAGGACCATCGAGGCACTTTTTCCCCATTAGGAGGTTTTTTTCCCCTGGCTTGTATATACGCATATTGCCCTAATGGGATACTTAGATTTGTACATTCTAGTGGCAATACATTAAGCATTGTGTGTTGTGTTCCAAGGTTCTTCTTCCTTGTGCTGTTCGTGTGCTTCTGCGGACAACTAACTCCAACATCTCTAACACAAGTGTGGACTCATCATCACTCTCATCAGCTAGAGTATTTTCTTCATTCTCTACCTACACTATTCTATGTCTAGCTTGAGCCCTAGTTATTGTGTAAATCAATGCTTGTGCCATTTTTACTTCTTGATGCTCCTAGGATCTCAATAATATTGATCTATGTGGTTTTTCCATAATTAGATGGATTCTTTAGGCAATCTCAAAAGATACTATTCTTGCCTCTCTAAGAAATTTCCAATTTCCACTTATGAGCTTCAAGTATATGACTAAGGATGAGGTTAATCTTTGATCAAGTCTATATCTATCGCAAGGTCCTGTCATAATTACAACCTGAGACTACCTCATAAGTCTAACATTCATGTACATGACATTCGAGTATTTTGCATCTTGTCCTCTATCATATGAATCTTGATCATAATAGGATGGATCATAGTGCCTCCACTAGAATACTTGTAGGTACTCTTGTTATTCTCAAGGGATCGTACAATTCTCAGGGATTGCACAATGGGTATAGGTGCAATGACCCTTCCCTTATTCTCTTCACGGTTTGTTTATTTCATTGGGACATTCTGAGGTGGAGGTGGCTACTGCCCAAAATTGGTTATGGCACATGTAGATCATGTTGCTTCATTTATGGCATAGGTGCATGATAGTAAGAACCTCTTGTGTAGACTCATGGAGGTCCATGTGGTGCATAAGAAATATGGCCATTGCTAATAAGTAGGAGCTATTCTTACATGCTAATAGTTATAGTAGCGAATCTCAAGAGCCACAATTAGTCCATTCGTCCACTTCCATTCATAGTGACAATACTAAAGTGGTCTCCTATCCATAAGTGGTGGAAATAGTGCTCTCCCGAGATGGCATGCGTAGGATAACACCTACATAGTGGTTGCATGTGTTCGAAAACTCCAAGGTAAGCTATATCGTCAATAGGTTGTTGAGCTCCAAACTTCTTAGCTACCACATTTGTCCACTCTTCGACAGAGAGCATTTGCAAGCCACTAGTGAAGGATTGATTTGAATCTATGAATGAGAAGAGGTATCATGGCGAACACCCTTCTTTGAGAGCTCACCTATGAACTCATCGAGAAGATGGTTCATATTTCTGAATATATGACTATCAAGAGGATGGAACCATATCAAAGAAGTCCCAATCAAGATGAGTCAAAAATCTTTGTATTGTGTGAAGATGGCATTGACTTGGTTGGCTCAAAGCATTTTCTTAAACTCTGCCACATGGATGTATGGATTAGTGATGCCACCATAGTAGTTTTCTACAAAGGGTGGAGCCTTCTTCACACTCTTGAGGTCCAGGCAATGGAAGAACAACATTACTTTTTCCTTAGGGATTAGGGTGTGGTCTCCTTGGTTGAGGTTTAATATGTGCCATTGGATTGACTCCTAAGCCTCCTCCACTTGAGAAGCCTCTCCGACAAGGGAAATCGAAATAATCCACATCCAATGTGTCTTCTCTTAAAGATCTATGCAGTACACATTGCTTTGCCCAACTTTTCCTTGAGTCCTCTTTTCATGTGGTTTAGGTAAAGGAAAGAATACCCGACCCACATGTGTACTTAAATTTTTCAACACCAATCAACTTCCAATACTCTCATCAATTTTGATCCATGTACATGATGAGCAACTTGATGCCTAGATTCTTCAGCTCTTGATTAACATATTGTAAAAAGTGTTCTCATGACGATTATTAGCTTGGATACTTCTTATTGAAAGAAGTGTATGCCGACATAGCTAAGTTTGATTTGACAACTATGTAGATATTTTGTAAGCTTGAAATCTTGTGGGACCATGTTTGCATTTAAAAAATAAATGAGGGGACCAAGCTTGAGGTGTGCTCACTAACTCCTCTCCATTGATGGCACTACTTCACCTAGGTCAATCATTTTGTTAGGAAGCTCGCACACTATGTACGTAGTGGGCTTGCTTCTCCATGAAGTGTTCCTCTATGAAAATCTATATTCTTCTATGGAGCCATATTTGTAGATGGTTGCAAGCATATTAAATTATTGAATCCATCCAAACACATTGTCGTTCTAAATGCATTAGCATGCATGTACTCTAAGATGTTATGATACTCTCCTATCTAGGATAAGAATTCCTCGCCTGTAGGTTTTTGCATGTTGTTAGAACTTCTCATTACTTGAAAATCACTCTCAAATTTGCCAGTGTCATAAATGTGAGTGTGTCAATAAATTTTGAGTCACACTCTCCTTTGAGGAGAGGTTGTTATATGGTTGAGTGTTTTTGCCTAGTGTCCTTTCGAATCTAAATTGCATAAGTTAGAGTTTTCATCAATTTTTTGTTTCCATTGGTGTGATTTAGGTGCCATGTTTGCAGTTTGACATATCTCAATGAACAAATGCAATGCTGCAAGCATAGATGATGTTGAGTGGGCTCTCTAGGAATAACTTGACCAAATTTTACTACATTTGAAGTCCTCTAGAGGCATCCAACACACAAGCTTCCTCAAAAGACCCCAAAAGTTTAATTTACCAATTATAAATCTCCAAATCATGATCTTTTGCTAAAAACATGTAGAGCAACAAGTGATAATCCCAAATATGCAAACGTCTTCCAAAAAAATGAAGTAAAAATTTGATTACCTAAAGCGATTTCCATAAAATATCATAATTTCTTTGGATAGGAAATCACGATTTCTCAAAATAGTATTTCCCTATTTGTATGACTTATTGAATATAATTTCACGTTGGACGAAAAATTCCAATATCTTAATAAAATGATAGCTTTGAATAATCATGTTTCTTTGGATGGGAAATCATGATGTCCAAAAGACACCATTTCTCAAATGCTATTACCATGGGGAATCGTGATTCTTCAATTCCCTAACACAATTTTGGAATTCTCTAAGGAAACTGTGATATCCAATTGTGTTTTCCCAAACATACAAACAAAATCTCTCAAAGTTTCCTTCACAGAGCAATCGTGATTTCCCTATTTGTATGACTTATTGAATATAATTTCACGTTGGACGAAAAATTCCAATATCTTAATAAAATGATAGCTTTGAATAATCATGTTTCTTTGGATGGGAAATCATGATGTCCAAAAGACACCATTTCTCAAATGCTATTACCATGGGGAATCGTGATTCTTCAATTCCCTAACACAATTTTGGAATTCTCTAAGGAAACTGTGATATCCAATTGTGTTTTCCCAAACATACAAACAAAATCTCTCAAAGTTTCCTTCACAGAGCAATCGTGATTTCCCTATTTGTATGACTTATTGAATATAATTTCACGTTGGACGAAAAATTCCAATATCTTAATAAAATGATAGCTTTGAATAATCATGTTTCTTTGGATGGGAAATCATGATGTCCAAAAGACACCATTTCTCAAATGCTATTACCATGGGGAATCGTGATTCTTCAATTCCCTAACACAATTTTGGAATTCTCTAAGGAAACTGTGATATCCAATTGTGTTTTCCCAAACATACAAACAAAATCTCTCAAAGTTTCCTTCTTGACATCCAACCTTGTGCACCTAGAGGTCATCAAAATTCACATCACAAGCTTCTAATAGTTATCTCACTGACAAAGGTCAAGGTCCTCAAGAATAGTGCCAAGCGATTGTCACTCATAGGCTTGCATAAATGGCATATGCTTCTCCAACGTTGACATCAACTGGACGAATTGACAATAGTTTTTCTTTAGATTCCATATGAATTTCTAAACCTCACATTTCGTTAAGAATTTGGAGAAACTAATCCTATCATCACGTCTGAAACATGCCGAAATCCTAAGATCGACAGTCGATTTGCCTAATTCTAAGACCCGAAGGTCTTGTTTCGAGTTAATGTATCAATTCAAAACAAGACCTTCGAATGTAAGAATCTAGCAAGTAGCAACCGATCTTTGGGATTTTGGCACGTTTCCGACACAATGGAAGCATTAATTTCTCCAAATTTAGAATTTACATAGAATCCTTTGTCCATGGCAACAAAGGGCATAAATCGAATGACAAACCAGCAAACATAAACTACGTACAAAAAAATGAGAGATTCTCAAAATTTACAAGCCACAAACCTTCGATAGTAGAAAGTTCATAATGAATGAGAGATGCCATCTTCTTGCATGCCATTGCAACCAGCTCAAAAAAGTACTATTTGATCCACTCTATATACCTGCAAGAAAAGCATGTATCTTGTTTTGATGCTCCTTATGATGCCGCCTCCAATCGCATGGGACGAGTCCTCCATGCTTGTATTAACACCTTGGGACACTCAAATCTCACTCAGGAAGGCTTGAAAAAAGATTTGAGTGTCCCAAGGTGCACGATGCCTCTAACTGCATGGGACGAGTTCTCCATGCTTGTATTAACGCTTTGGGCCACTCAAATCTCACTTAATGACATTCTTGAACTGCCTTGAATACTAATGCTTCAAGGATATGGATCTAGTCCTAGAAGGCTTATTTCCTCAGCTTTGCTCAATTGACAATGTATATCCAGCTTTGTCCATGTACTCCACGGGTCCCATTGGGAATATCACGTTTTGGTCTTCGTTTATGGTCACTCTCTTGGCAGGCGGGGTTCTAGAAAACTTCCATTGGTCAATTTATCCACATAATTAGCTTTCCAAGTTACTCCAAGGGGTCTAATTATATTGGTCAATGTCTTGGTGCCTCTAGGAGTGGGTGGGATTCTCGAACTGATCTATTTGATCATTGATGCTAGAATCAATGTTGTGACTACCCACACCTTGTCATTTTTGTGTTCAGAATCTACTATAAGCAATTAAACTGCAAATGTACTTCAACATCTAGTTGTAATGGTTGAGAATAATGGTTTATCAGCTTTTAAGCACAGAGTTGTTGGGATGGTTGTGAATGGTGTGCAATACCAAAGTATCAGATGGCAAGACACTAGCAAGGAACTTGATCTAACCAATTTATATTTAAAAAAAACAGTAATAAGTACCATGTCGTAGCCACCATTTTAAATATCAAAGACACTGTTATTTCATCTTGCATACTCTTGTTCACACACACAGTCCATGTCATATGGTTCATTTTGAAAATACACAACCCAATGCATAAATGATCTGATTCTGTAAGTCAATAAGATGCCAACACTCTAAAATGTTCAGTTTGTCAAACTATGCAAAATGGTTGCTTATATGAGGGTTTATAACTGAGTATGCATTAATCTTGCAAAAGGATACATTCACTGATATCACACCCACTAGTTTCATCCAAACAATACAAGCTTTTGAAATTAAACGACAGAAGTCTACTAAAATTATGGAGCTTGAGAGGACACATAATAACTAACACTACTGGCATTTCTTTGTCCATAATTAAAAAAAAAAAAAGAATGCATTGAGGGGAAAACCAACGATTAAAGAGGGAAAATCCATTCTTCACTAAGCACGCCACTAAGACTGAAAACGAGACAGTCAACAAAACAAAGGTAAGGGCTGAAACAATCAAATATCAGACTAAAATATCCAGTGCCACAAGCATAAATGGTACAATAAGTAAGAAAGCAATTCTCAAGTTCCATTCCCTCCGCTATTTGCCTTTGACATGGGTGAAAATACCTTGGCATTTGACACCTAATCACTATACTATTTGTAAACTGAAGTGCCCAAAACCTACAATGATTTTCCTTCCAAGACTCATCAGCATTCAGAAACCATTTATATCTTTTTGGACTACTAAAATCAGAATCATAAAGAGGACAATTTTGGGCACGTTTAGTAAAGTTCAAATATCCCAAGCTTTTCATAAATACAAATTATTTCTCCTGACAAAAGATTCTATCTTCAATATCTAGCAAAGTTGGGTCTTCCTGAATAATCCTGCAATGTCTTCACTTATATACTTGAACCCAGAAGAAATGAAGCAACATCTTGAACCTCACTGGATTCACACCTTTACCACTCACATTTCCCCAACTTCCTTGTCCTCATTTCTTCATCCATGTATGTCCTCCCCCTCTAAATGGGAACAATTTCATTTGCACTCATAAACTCCTATGCTTGCTACTGATGAAACATTCCATAATTTCCACGGTAAAATATTTATAATAATAATAATAGATAATAAGAATAATGATAAAGTCAAAAAAAAAGGACAAAAATGTTTCTACCTTCTATTGTGTCTGAAATATTGCATGAATGTTCATAAAATGGCAAGGCCAGTATATTTTTAATAGCTAACCATAATCAAATGCTCAGCAGATGTTTAACACCTCTATTTCAAACTCAAGAACAGAATTCGGTTGAATTCCCCAAGCAGGGAAACCTCCTGAACCATATGCATAATCTGGTGAACACTGCATCGATAATAATAGCACATCAGATAAACACTATGTGATATAGCACTTGAAAGACTAGAACCCAAAATAATAAAGACAAAAGAATCAAACATCCTCTTGTTGAATTTCCTTTTCATAGTGTGATAAACACTCATGCACATGCACACACACCAACATAAATAAATACAGATACACACACATATCCATGTATGCATGCATGCATGTATGATGTATATATGCATGTCATGGTTTCTCCATATGCCGATCATAACGCAAACATGAACAAATATGAACTTATGGATAAAATATAGTTGAAAGTCAACAAAAAAAAAAGCCAAATGTTTAAACTCATCATTTTACTATAATGCAAAAAACAAAAAAAATATGATTCATACAAGAATAACACAGCTTCTCATGTTATTTTGGAGTTTCAACTACAGAATTTGAAGGCAAGATCATGATTCAATTTC